>VWZD01008015.1:69474-86257 GCA_013396695.1 Sakesphorus luctuosus | reverse complement strand
AGGAGGAGGAGGTGGAGAAGAAGGAGGAGGAGGAGGAGAAGAAGGAGGAGGAGGAGGAAGAGGAGGAAACGGGCTTGTCACTTCCTGAGCGGAGCCAGCGCGGGCAGAGCCCGGCCCGCACCTGCGGAGCGCCCGGCCCAGGGACGCGCTCACCGGAGCGCTCGGTGCGAGGGAAGGCGGGGAACACCCCCCCGGCAGCCGCCCCGAACGGGCACCCCAGGGGTTAAACATCGCCAGAAAGAGCGTGGGAGGGGGGCGAAAAAAGGTCCAAATATAATAAAAAAGGGGAATCCCGGGCGGCCGTAGGGCTCTGCCCGACAAGGAGTCCCGGGCTGGGCGCTGGCAGCGCTCCCGCGGCATCACTGCCCACCACGGCCCCGCAGCCCGGGATGCTGCGGGTGCGGCTCGCGTGGGGTTCTGCGGCTCGTTCGGAGGCCGAGAGTGACTCCTGGTGGCACGGCCGGCCCGGGGAGGAGGAGGAGGAAGAGGAGGGAGAGCAGGGCTTCACCAGCCTGCCGCAAGGAACGGTCTCCGCAGTGCGAAGTAGCGCTGAAGTTTCGGTACATCACAGATACACACCATCCACCCCTGCATCCACCGGTGGGATTTGGTAAAAAAGAAAAAATCCCACTCTTACTTTTTCTCCATTGTTCGTTTGGTTTGAGTCTGAAGGGACCTTTAAAAACCATTTAGTTCAAACTCCCCTGCCATGGGAAGGGACACCTCCCACCAGCCCAGGTTGCTCCAAGCCCCGTCCAACCTGGCCTTGGACACTTCCAGGGATGGGGCAGCCACAGCTTCTCTGCCCATTCTGTGCCAGGGCCTGCCCACCCTCACAGCCAAGAATCTCTTCCCACTATCTAACCCTGATCTCTGTCAGTTTGAAGCCATTCTCCCTTATCTTGTCACTCCAGATCCTTGTCGAAACTCCATCTCCATCTCTCTTGAAGCCCCTTTTGGCACTGGAAGGGGCTGTCTTTTATCCCTGAAGCCTTTTCTTCTCCAGCCTGAACAACCCCAGGTCTCTCAGCCTGTCTCCTCAGCAGAAGGGCTCCAGCCCTCAGACCATCTCTGTGGCCTCCTCTGGACTTGCTCCTACAGGTCTTTGTCCATTCCATGCTGGGAACCCCATAGCTGGAGGCAGCACTCCAGGGTAAGGACTCTGCCAGAGCAGAGTAGAGGGAAAAAATCACCTCCCTTGACCTGCTGCCCACACTGCTTTTCATGTAGCCCAGGTCATAGCTGGCTTTCTGGGCTGCAGGTTGCCAGGTAATGTCATCCACCAGTAACCCCAAGGATTCTCAGCAGGACTTCTTTCCAGCACCGCTTTTGGGAAGAGGCTCTGATTTGGCAGAACACAAGCTGAGCAAAATACTACAGGAGTGAAGGTGGCCATGGGTCCTCCACAGTATCCAGAGGCACATCTGCTTGGCTTCACATGGGAGATGGCCTTTAGGAGCAATGTGCTCTGACAGCAACATTTTCCATCCACCCAGGCTGCACCACGCACAGCACGTGGGCTCCTCCCGAGAGCCGGCGTAATTAGCGAACAAGGAAACTGCATGACAGCTCAAAGGAAGATTTAGGACTCATTACAAAACAGAGCCTAAACATTAATCTTAAACACATGCGAGCAGACAACACAGATGTCATCAGGAATGAATCTGGGGCTGAATTTCATCCACTCGGCTGGATGGCAGGGCACACTGCTGGGGATGGCATGTAGGGACAAGTAAGGGCATGAACAGCAAGGCAGGCTCTGACAGTCCTGCCCCAGACACTCAGCAGTGCTCTGGGTGTCCTGCCCCGCTGCTGCACAGCCCAGGACACCAAATAACTGTCGAGGAAGACTATCAGTATTTAATGTAATTAAGAAGAAAGAGGTAAGTAAGCAGAAGTAGCGGGTGGAAATTTAGCAAGGGAGCAGCTCCCACCAACACAGCAAGGACTGATCTCAGCAAAAGTGGTTCTGTACTCAGTACACATAAAATTAGGCAGGAGTGGCTGGTTTGAGTGGGTGACAAACAGGGAGATGGGTTTGATGATGTGAAGGGGCTTTTGCAGCAAGCTTCTCCATCCCACTCAGTATTTGCTTTTCTTATCACGTGTTGAGACTGGTAGCAATAAAACACTTGCTAACTCCTTTTCCAGAACTTAGGGAATCAAGTTTGAAAATGTTCTTTTATGGCTTCCCAGTGGAATATTTGGGCAATAAACCTCGGAGCATAATTGAATCCATTCCTGTGGCAGCCTTGGGCTCCAGGACTCAAGCAGAAAGTTGCTTTCTGTCTGCTTCTGCAGCTCACTGCAAACCCAGCGTTTTCTGCCTCTCCTCTCTGCTTCCCAACAGATGAGCTGGCTGTGGAGCATTCCCAGCACACATGAAAGCCTATTGCTGATGCACAAACCTGTTTTCCACAGATAGTATTTCCAGTAATATTGTTTAAATGTAAAGGCTGGCCATAGGTCCCTGCTCTGGGCAGTGAAGAACACCTTTGTCAAAATGGGAAATGACAGAAATAATTTTCAAGCTTTAAAGAACTGGCCATGAGAATTTAGCAGTTGTGGACAGAAAATTCAGTCAGTTCAACTCTGAGCTGAATTTAATTTATGTGTTTGTCTCAGATGTCAGCTCTTTTGCTACCCACTGACTAGGAGCTTTCCTGATGGGAGATGGAAACTGTGGATAGGGAAAAATCTAATGACTCCCACGGTCCTTCTGAAATGATTCTGGGGTCCAAGTCATTGAGATAGGTCAATATAGCAGTGCAAAGCCCTGTGGAGAGAGACCATTTCCTTCACTTGCAGTGCACAGGATTTGGCTGCAGTTGCAGCCTGCTTTCCATGTAGCCTTCCCAATGCTTCACTGTCTGCTCCAGTCTGTTGTTATTCAAGTCATATGCACCAAGGTTACTAATAATTTCAGAAGTGTCCCTTTCACAACGACCTACAGCTGTGCTGTCCTAAGCACTGGAGCAATCCCAGTTATTTATGGGTTTATCCTTCTAACTTTCCTGCCAGGCAAGGAACACAGGCAAGGGACTTGCCCAAGGCCAAAGAGCCAGAGCATCCCAGTCACAGGATGTCCAGCCATCCAGCTGTGCTGGGTACCACATACTCACAGGGGCATCTTAGCTCCACCAAAGGCCTCCAAGAGCACAAAATGGAGACCAGCTCCACAAGGCACACTCCAGTTTCAGGGGAAGTCCTGAAATTCACAAGTAGAAGTATTTTTAACAAGTGTTTCATACCCAGGGAACAAGCACATGTCTGTAAGATGATCAGTGTGCTCTGGGTCAGAAAGTACACAAATCATTGACATCTGACACCTGAACAACTGAACCGTTGCTGTGCAGAGTTTGTAATGAGGGATGGAGTTTTGACTGCATTTGGCATATGACACCAAACCTAAAAATCCTTCTTTTATTCACAGGTTATTTGCTGCACACATGCAACAGCTTTGTGTTTGCTGCCTTCCTTCCCACCTTGGTAGAGGAAATCACCGCTGAGCTCTGGGCTGCCCCACACAAGGTGCAATGGAAACAGCTGATGGATAAAGTAAGCAGGCCATGAAATACATATGTGAACCTCACTATTGCCTGAATGTGCTTTTCATTTTATCAGCCATGTTTGTGTCTGCATTGGCTTAAGATAAGCCAGGAGTTATTTGTCCATCGTTCCCAAAGCTCAAGGCAGCTGCAGATACACCCCAAGGCAGCACCCTGTGATGGATAGGCAGGGGTGCAGCACCCATGGAGTTTGGGAGGACCCAGCAGGGCTAATTAACACCACAAATTGGGGTGAAAGAGCCGAGATCCTTCTGCTTGAATGTCAGTTCTCAACCCCACCAACAGTTCAGCTTTCTCACTACAGGCACACTCTTCCCACCTCTGCTCCACACGTGATGCTGTCCATGAATACCTGGCTGCTGCAGTGACTGTGCTGAGTTTCTGCTCCCTCACTGGTGTTTATTAGCTCTGGCTCTCCAGCATGGGCTTATGCACTTGTGATTAGCCAGATTTATATGCTACCTGGCAGCAATTGGTTTGCCTGACAGCACTCAGTTTCATTTCCAGTAACATAAAAATGGGCTCGTTTCAAGCTGTACTGTTCCCTAACAAATGGAAATTAAGCCGCAGGTTGGCTTTTCCCTTATTTGTGTTAAACAAAGCACGCCAGCATTCCTTCCCCTCCTTTGTCCTGAGGCTATAACACCTCATCCCCTTTCACTGAAAGCCCTTGGTAGCCATTAATTGCTCCTCAAGGAGATACCCACAAGGGTTAGATCACACTCAGCGTTCTTCCAGACAAGGCTCAGGACAGAGCTGTCCCCTCCATGCCACCCATTCATCCTTGGAGCAGGTAACACTGTGAAGGGCAGTCTCCCCCATCCTCTTATCCCAGAAAAGGCAGGGAGCAATGGAAATGCAAAGGCAAATCTCCTCGTGGCAATGCAGAGCCCTGGCCCAATTATTTTCTAAGTGCTCTCCACATACTTTACAGGAGACGATTCGATACGTTCCAATGCTTAGAGGGCCTATAAAATAGAGCAGTTATTGTTGCAGCAAGCTGTGCTCTTTACCTTTGGCATGCCAAGATCAGGAAAGCAAGCCCAGTGCCAAAACACTGAAAATCTTGCTGTATGTTGCTAAATACCACACTTAAAGATTTTGTCTGGTATGAAATAACATAAAATTTGGCAGTCTTATACCAGGCACCCTGGAACAGAGCAGAACAGACATAGCAGAGCATATATACATGCAGATTTCCCTTACAATGGCTACAGAGCTGCCAGTGCATTCCTGGAATGTGGAAATACATGGCAGCCAGTGTAAGTGATGGAGAAAAGCATGCTGTGCCTAATGCACCAGAAAAGCTATTCAAGAACTCATCCTAACACAAAAATAACTCCAAAGAAGCTTTGTCAGCTCAGCTTTGGAGCTTCACAAGTGTTTGTTTGCTCTGCCTTGCACACCTGGCTTCACCCTGCACACCTGGATACAAACCCAGCAGTTCTAAGGGAGGGATTTGTTCATCCCCTTGTTTGTCCATTCAGGCCTTTGACCCTCACAGATTTCACAGTCTGCACCAGAAACATATACAGAACTGAAATAATATCAATACAAACGATGTAAGAGAACACTGGTTGCTCTGTAGACTCACACCTGAAACCTGTGTGGTAGGACATGCACTTCCTCACTCAGGTATAATGAGCTCTCCTGTGAACAGCAACACAAGGTTTAAAAACATAAAGATCTGAAAGCTCCTTTTTGGAAAAGTACAAAGTTTAAAAAAAGGCTGAGTCTCCTTTTGCCATAGGTGTTAAACCCCCCAATCCTACAACACAATCAAGGCAGCTGGCCATTCCCAGATTTCAGAAATGGTGTTGCAACACCAGATTTGAATTTGAGAAGGTGAGCCCATAATGCAAACAGTTACTTCAACCTGATGCTCTCAATAATGATTTGAAGAAATATTCTGGTAGGACAGAGAGACTGTTTCATCATTGCTGGCCCTGTCTGCAAAAGCAGCTGCCATAACTCTGTTAGTGTTTGTGATGTAACCCAACAGCTCTTAAAAAAATGTAGCTCCCAGTAATTCTTCATGTTACACCACAGAATTATACTGAGTTTAAAATACAGAATATTTATTCCATATCTTCTAAGCCTTAAAAAAAAAAAAAGAAAAACCCAACCAAACCCTAATCATTTAAAAACCAGCCTATGAACAGGACTGGAGGCCAGGCTGGATGGTGCTTGGTCGAGTGGAAGGTGGGTGGAATGTCAGGGGGGGGTTGGAATGAGATGGGCTTGAAGGTCCGTTCCAACCAAACCATTCTGGCATTCTATGACTGTTCCTGCTCCTTAAGGACTGTTAAAAGAATATCCTCTCTCATAAGTAAGAAGGAGGTCATCAAGAGGGAAGTCAAGCAGTAAGGGAACATTAACCTTCCCTCTGAATGTTCTCTGCTCATTCAGGTGTGTCATGATTTTCATGTCTGGCACTTCTCACTCTTTAATTTATATAAACATGATTAGAGGAGTGTTTACTTCAAGAAAGTACTGCAATGCTGAAAGGGCAAAGGCTTTTTGTCTTGAGAATCCATTTAGTTCACACTCTAGCAGAGTCCCATATGTAGAAACTCTCCTAGATCAGACATCTCAGATCAATAACTGTTTCATTAATATCGCTTGGTCACCTCTCCCAGGTATTTCATGCTGACAGTTCCCTTCTATGATGCACACCATAAAATTCCAGGGTAAAACACTCCAAGCTCTTTCAGCAGTACAAGCACCACAACAAATACAATGGCCTCTCCCAGTAAAGAGGATCCCTAAACACAATTTGATTGGTAGTAGGAGGGATCAGGAGTTGGGTATCGGATGTCTGAGCTGCCCCAAGCACAGATGTTGGTGGAGGTGCTGCTTGTTTGGGCTTAGGCACTAAAAGCCATCTTCCTGGAATAAAGGGTCAGTCCTGAGAGCATTCCATCCTTCAGCACGCTGTCTATGAACAAGGGAACCCAACCCCTTTCTGTTCTGCCCATGTTTTATGCAAAACTCCACAGAAAGGTTTGCCAGCTCTGCACCATCATCCAGCCTAAACTCGGTCCTGCAGGAAAAGCCTGTGGGCTCAACCACCTCTGAGATCCATGTCAGATGTTTGTTTTACTACCCACAAACCTCATATTTGACAGTGAAATCACATACAGGGTTTCCAGATAGCAAAACAATAGGAGGAAAATGTGTTTCAAATGCTGCATTTATTCTCCTGTAGTCTGGTGTTGCAGCTGAAACAAGAGTCACACAGTGCTGCAGTCATGAAGATTCCAGTCGTCAGGAACTATCATGATGCACTCCCCAAACTTCCAGCAACCACTCACCCTTCCTAACTCACTGCTTACTCCTCTGCCTCTCTTTTAGCTGAAATGCATCAACATTTAGAGATGACACCTCCATCAAGAACCTCCTGGCAAGACAAACTGCCCCAAATCAAGGAGAGTCTGACAAGTCATTTCCAAATCCTAAGCAGCCAAAAATCCCTCATTGCTTAAGTCTCTATTGGAGCTACTATCTAGACTCCATTATCCATAAAATACCAGGTTTCCAACAGAGCAGATTTTAAATAGTAAGCCTTTGGTTATTGTTGCCTTAAAATAAACCTCCTAAAACATGATTTACAAGCATTTTTCTACTCTCCAGTGAGGCCTGAGAGTGTTTGGGCCTGAGAAGGAATATGCAAACTACACCTCAGATGCAGAAATCCTTAGTTTCGAGCAACTTTAGGAAGCTTTTTGTTTTACAAGCTATATAAAAATACCACCTAGAGAACAAAAAGTAATAATAATCAATCCCAGGAAGAGGAGAAAACAATACTTGCCCTTAAACTTCATAGATATCATGGAGTGTGAATCAACGGTTAAATTCCAACTAATTGATTAAAAGAAAATCCATGACAACCATGATTTTATTTTCATTCCATGATTAAACACACATCATGCCTTCATTAGTAAAAATTAAAACAGATGCCCAAAAAACATCCTGACAGAGTCCTGGACAATTAAAATTTCCTTGTGTTAGCTCTACCTGATGCCAAATCAGCTACAAAAATGCCACAGGCTTTTTATTGAGGCTGTTATCAGGAGTGTGCTTTGAATCCTTTGTACCACTCCACCAAAAAATGCTCTGCCTGGATTCCCAGTTAATTTCCCATCATTCCAGGTGGCTGCTGGGCAGAGGCAGAACACAGGAGTACAACAGCTACCCAAAGGGTAACCAGCCCTTGGGTTTGGCACTCAGTTTAGGAACCCAGACCTGACCAACTATGCAAAGACCTATTCACAGGGACTAAATTTGTTCACCACTGTTGATAAAAACCATTCTTCCAATGGAATATATCCCATTTTGCAAAAAGATGTAGAATTAGGATTCCTACTTTGAGGACATGGACAAATGGATCACAGAGGGAGGACTCACCACTGTGCAAATAATGTCTTAATTCCTGTCCTGGGGAAGGACTACAAGAGTTTATTGTCCCTTAAAGATCTCCTGAACCCTGGGAACTAGAACTGTGGAAACTGGGAGAAGCAATTCCCTGATAAGCAAACATGACCTTGCCTGTGAAACAAAACCTGATTGCCCAATAGGGCCTCCTTGATGTTTGAAAGAACAAGTTTATTGTCACCTGCAAATGGGTTTGTCAAGGAATGAAGAAATCTGACTTCCAAGTAACAGTACTCAGAGAATACAAAGCAACAGAAGAAATAAAGGCAAGGAAATTAAGCAAAAGGATCACATAGAGAAGTTTTTAAAAAGTATATTTAAAAAAGGAACAAGGAATGGATAGTTATGCTTTCAATTCTTTTGGATTATTCAGCTAAAATCCATCCTGAGAAATTCACTGGAAAACTGATGGCCATTGTTGCTCTTAAGACATTACTATATAGAAAATTAACAATGAAGGAGGCACATGTCACTCACCAGTGAGACTGTGAGACATCCCACCTTCATGTATTTGTGAGACCAGGGAAAATAACTGACCAGGCATGAATACACTCAGGTAAGAGAGACTTTTGAAGGCACTCCCTCTGTGGGAAGAGAGCTGAGGTATTTCAGGGGAGACAGAACTATGCTGGCTGAGAACCTCTGAAAATCTGAATTTAAAGCACTAACTGGTCCTTTTTTTTTGCAAGTGCTCTTCTTCTTATATTCATTTCCCTCCTTAACAGCTACATTCATGTTCACCAAAGAAAAAAATTAAAGATTAAGCACTTACATACCAAAAGCCTGTTCCCTATTCCAGTGCACAACAGAGAAATGAGATTTTTGCTTTGTAGAATACCTTTACCTGTATTGGCCACTGATTACCAACACAGAAATTAAATACCAGGTAACCTTTATGTTCCAGACACAAATACCATTCAGTTATATTTGTATCTGTACGTAGAATGCCTTATTTCCCTCTCACTTACAAACATGCAGCTTCCCTAAAACAAGTGAGGTTGTAGCAAGGACAAAATTTATGGGCAAGTTATGCAAAGCTGAAATGTTTCTAGGGCAATGTTTTATAGCCCCTTAGAGTTCCATACACAGTATTTCACTGTGCACTCAAAAAGCATTTATTTACACACGTGTCTGAGGTTTTCTGTCAGGTTTAAAGTTCAGACTTTTCTCATCTAATCTAATTTGTCCAAGATGGATGGCCTCATTTTTTTTTCCTTTGGAAAACCAATGCTGTTACACTGTTTCCAATTCTTCCTCCAAAGCAAAACTTGGGTGTTGGCAGCTCCTCCAGAATTTCAAATCCTGCCAGACAGAAATTAAAATGCTTTTATTAGAAGGAAGTTGTTTTATTCGCCTCTTGGATAACCCTTTGCAAACCATTCTTTATTCATCTGGAAAACTTGCAAGTCAGTTAATCTAAGAGTTTATAGGATTGTATTTTTGCACTGCACCACTGCTTTATACAGCTGAGCCTCTTCCATGGATAATAAAAATCTCAGCTGGCTGACTCACATAAATTAATGGCAGAAAAGATGAGAACTTGCCAGTAATTTCAGTTTCCCAGAAGGGACGGTTGTTTCGGATCCACACCGAGTTTCAAGCCTCAGGCATGAGATTCAGGAGCTGAGTGGCATGTAAAAAAACTCCAGGATGGATCAGAAAGGCAGCTGAGGAAGTGACACAACAGGTCACAGACTTGCCAGTTCCTCTAAACATGGGTAACAACATTACCCCAGTTTCAAAGCAATCAGAAGGGTGACCTGGGACTGGTAATAAAGGGCCCAAAAAGTATCACTTGGGTATACACTTTCCCAGTGCAATTAGAATGGCAGCCCCAGCCTCTAAAGTGTAACAAAACCTGTCTTCCCATGGCACTTTGACACTGGCAAACACAGGAGATGAAATTCAGGGGAAAACAGAGGGAAGACAGGCTAAAGCATTTCCTATTCTCTTTACCTTCTCTAATCCTGATCTGGGAAAGCCAATATGCTAAAACAGACATTAAAATTCACTCATCCCATCCTACAACAACCCCGAGCTGGCAGAGGGTTCTGTTGAGCAGCTTACCTTCTCTGAACTCGTTCAGCAGCTCCTCCTTGGTCCAGTTGCAAGATGTGATGAGGAAGAAGCCCCCTGGTTTCAGCACCCTGCGCAGGGAGCTCACGTACTGCTGCCTTTTCCCCGCCGCGTTGTCAGGGTTGAGGCTCACGGCATCAAAAGTCCCCTTGTCAATGCAAATGTCAAAGCCTGACAGCTCAGCTGATGGAGACAGGAAGTCTTCTACCTAAACCAGAAGTCTGCAACTGTGAAAACAATCTACTACTTGGGAGCTCCTGAATCTTTAATGGGAAGCAAGACTTTAAAATACAATGCTTCAAACCTGCCAATAGGTGTGTCTGGGAATGGTCCAACCAGAGGCTTTTCAGTGCCACGGCAGCTTCTTTCTTCCCTGTGTATTCTGTGATGATCTATTTGCTGTAATCTAAAGCTCACACTAACACACCTGAAGTTCATTCTTTCAATCATTACTTGTACTTTGCTCCCTGCTGTGAGCCAGGCACTGCACAACTGCAGAAGAACAGACAGTGCCTGCCACAGAGGTTTTACAACTGACACACAAGAAGAGAGACATCACACAGGTACTGAGCTGGAGGACAGAACAGCAGAGCAGAGAGCTCAGAGTGACAGGCAGTCATGGAATCACAGGATGGCTGAGGCTGGAAGGGACCTGTGGAAGTCATCTAGTCCTGCCCCTGCTCCAGCAAGGCCTCTCCAACTTCCTGCTGCACAGCTACTGGTAAGGATCTCTCACTTAAGGATTTTCTTCCTCTATCTCAAATCTGAAATTCAGAATGTAGCAGCTAAAATACAGGACTCACCAAACCACTCACAGGAACCACTATCCTGCTCCAAGCAGGGAAATCTTTTTAACTCCAATTGCTGGTACAAACAGAAAACAAAGACCAGAACCCTCCTTGTAAACAGGGATTTATTTGGTTAGAGTTCTCTCACAAATGAATGTCAAAAGGCATAATTTGTTTAGTACCCTGAGTAAATTTGAGTATCAATTAGGTCATTTAATCTTGGGTTCAATTGCTCTCTATTTCCTCAACAAACTTTCTCTCAAAACTTACCTTTAGTTTAATGTTAGACATCCCTTCTTTCTCTCTTACTTTTTCTGAAAGCTGTATTGCAGAAGGAGAGTAATCAATCCCTGTGAGATTCATGTAGCCAGACTTTGCCTACACAGAAGCAGAGAATCTTAATCAGTGCACTAGTAATTTTTTTACCCAACCAGTATATTCCCTATCTATAATCCATTCATCTCTCCTCCTCCTAGTGACAGGGAAAAAAACCCAATCCACCTTTTACTCATTTTTATACCTGTTACCATTACAAGAGCTAAACAGCTCAAGGAATGAGTTGAAATAACTCCATTCTGCCTAAATACCTCATCCAAAGTACTGCTGAGTGAAAGCTGGTTTATGTCAAGTGGAAAACTGAGCAGAACTGTGAAAAGTAACACCCTGGAGGGGAACAGGCTCTCTTATCTGCACCAAAAGTAAGCTAGAAACCAGGAATTTTCAGTGATGAGAACATGTGACAATGCCAGATGCTTGAAAACAAGGAAAAAATTACTCTCTGACACATAACTTTTGAGATTGAGCAATTATTTGGTTTATAACCCAAATTGTAAGGGCCAAAATATGTAATACATTATACTAGTATAGAAATCCACTGCAAAAATCATACATTTTCTTAATTATTCATGCTAATGCCTGTTTGAATACAAGTATTTGCATGCTGAAAGGTCTCTGTATCAGCAACTTTCAGGCAGGTTATGCATCCCATAAAAGAGCATACAGAGACTTTGTTAATCTAAGTTTGGAGGAGATAAGGATAACTCAGCTCAGGGAACTCAGGCAGTGAGATCCAAGCAACCCTTTGGCAAAGCAGGTGAGCACCTTGCCTTGGCTGGACTGGGACTGTGGGAGGGGAGCAGGGACACGTGTCTGCACTCTGAGGTAGGAGCTGAAGGGACCAGCTCAGGATATCACATGTGTGAGTTGGCCTGGCTAAACCCAAACCTAACAGGAAGAGCCTTGATCCTATGGCCAGCTGCAGGCTGTCACAGCAGAGACAGGGAGGAGGCTTGGCTTTGTTTTAATTTGGAAAAACACATGGACTTGAACTGGCATTAGGCAACCAGCTGCGTGTCTACTTTTTCCAAAGGCCGACACCTCACCAGCGAGGAGAGCCATGAGGAGTTTTCACAACAGTCCTTCTTCCTTCCAGCTGCCCCTCAGGCCTGTGAGCTCAGTGCTAACCAGCTGTTCTGAACTGAGGGCTAATTGCAGCTCGACACAAAGACAGTGTTGTTTGCATGTGATGGAGAACAGCTTATTGCTCAGGCTGCTGCCCACGTTCCTCCCTGGAGCAAAGCAGGCTTCCTCAGATGCCTGGGCTGAAGGCTTGGGGGTGGAAGAGTAGTTCCCACAACAGCTCCTCTGTTTGGAAAGGAAGGGCTTGAGTCACTTCAGGGAGTTCCCATTCACTCCTATAGTCTCGGGGGCAGAGAAGGAAAGTTTAGAGATAAACAACATTAAATGCTGCTAAACCTGTAGTGCCTGACTGAGACAGGAAGGGATCCCTCCCTCACGTGCCATCCTGCAGCTGGACTCCTGCCCTGAAGGTGGTATTTATAGCACTCTGCTGAAGCTTCTTGGAGAAGCAGATTAAAGAGCAGAAGGCAGTTTGCACTGGTACCAGCTCTGCCCTGTGCTTGGGCCTCTGCTGCTGCCAGGCAGACACCCCAATAGGGCTGAATATCCTTCACTCCAGAAGAGCTTTTCAATATTGTTGGCTGCCACAATACTCATAACAATAAGAGAAGGTCACAACTTTATGTGGCAGCGACTTTTCCTTAGAAGAGCTGGAATTTTTGGAAGGCAAAAGAAATACTTCATAAATCCAGCCTATGACATCCTTCAAGTTAAGAGGGGTAGGACTATGGTCTACTTCCCATATAAACCCAAGTCCCATTTATGTGGTACTTAAGTACTCTCAAGTAGATCCCTTTCCCTTAATGTCCTCTATGACTGAGTCTTTTCCAGTATTGCCATTTCTATCCCATTATGGAGTCCAACTCCAGGGGTAGAACAGTCCTATGGTAGCTGCTGTTCTTGTCAACAGAATCCCAACCTGATTTTCAAAGCCTGACAGACAACACACAAAAAAAATTTCTTTTACATCAACTAAGCAAGTGAGATCCTGAATTATTTAGCAAAAACAAACACTATAATTTTTGAAGTCACTTTTCAAATGAGAACTGGACTGAAAAGTTCCCACAAAAGCAACCACAGTACTCTGAGGTGTTTGATGTAAGGGAAGAGGGTGTTTTTACTGCAGTTTAATAGTTTTCAAAAGCTATCAGGCTGACATTTTCCCATTACAGTAGGAAAATCAGTTTCCCATTTGCAAGTGGGGTCAGTGTAAAACTGAAGTCTTACAAATGAGATTTTTCTGTTGGATATTTCAATGATGATAGAGCTGGCTAGCATTGCACTTAACAATAATCATTATTAGGCTAATTTCCCTTAATGAGATGAGCATTTTCTGCTTTTGCTGACATAACTTCCCCTGTGCTGTGGTGTAGCAGCCAGTCCCCACCAAGGCTTTAAAGTCTTCTAAAATAAAGTCCATGTTAAAAAAATTTCCATGACCAACCTGACTTTGACTCCCAGCCCTTTCAGTTTCTACAGTAACTAATGGAGCCAATGGAGAATGCAGAAGTGACAATATGACAGCCCCTTTCTTTAACTTCCCCCCTGTAGTATTACACACACCCACACAAGTCAATTAAATCAATTGAATCTAAACA
The DNA here is from genome assembly GCA_013396695.1 of Sakesphorus luctuosus. NCBI lineage: Eukaryota > Metazoa > Chordata > Aves > Passeriformes > Thamnophilidae > Sakesphorus > Sakesphorus luctuosus. The sequence goes on along the minus strand of VWZD01008015.1, from coordinate 72,373 downwards.
TCTTTTACCACTGTGTAACAACTTCAGAACCAACCTGATCAGAGCTTCCATCCTGACAGAAACTTTTTAAGTCATTCACCTAGAAACCCTTGGGTCTACCCACTTTTTCACATCAGTAATGAGTGTTATTATCAGAACTGAGTGCAGAGCAAGGGTCTGCTTTTGCACAGGAGGGTACTTTGTGCATCAGCCAACTTAAATCCCTTATCTGGGGGTGTTTACACAACAACAGGAAGAATTGCAGTTTTAAATGTAGGGAAACAGAAAGGTAAAGTTAAAATAAGAGATGCTCAGGCTGATTTAAAGGCACTGTAACCTTTGAAACATGAAGTATTGACTCTTTGTATCTCTGGCAGGGTTACATCTCACCAGGACTACCCCAGTCACTCCAAGAACTGCAATTGAACTGCTCTGCTTGTGGCTCTGGCTCTGCATAAGAAATACCGAAACCTTGCAATATACCAACCAATTCAACCAGTAAAACCCCATTCCCAGTTCCAATGTCAAGCACAGAGCTGTCCAGGGGGACCTCGTGTCTTTCCAGCCACCTGATGATGCGCACCATGCTTTCCTCTCCAAACCTGTCAGAAACAAGGGCTCAGGTCATTAAAACAGCAAAAATCTACATAAGATACAGCAAATTTATTTCATCCCTTGCTCTCTCCAGCTTTTGCAAAACCCCTCTTACTGTTATTGAAGTAACAACTGCCATAGCTCATGCCCATGTTTGTTCTGTTCAAATTAAAGTTAACCCCCTGGCCTTAGAACTCACTGCAACCCCAACTTTGGGAGGTGATACCATCCACAGACCCAAAAAGGGAGCAGCAAGGGCAGCTTGAGTAGTTAAACCTGAGCTCAGGGATAAAAAGCACATTTTTTAGTAACCTACACCTCAACTATCAGCACAATTTCTGTGTAATGACAGCTGTCCCAGTGCCACTGCTTTGGAAAACTGGGCAAGAGAGGAACTGGTGGCTTCAATGTTAAAACTCCCCATGCTTTTCAGCAACCTACTGAATTGCTGGCTGTGTTTTTGCAATGTCTGTTTCGATCAAGAAACAACAGAAACACCCTGCAGGAGTTATTTTATTTACCAGATTTCTCCAGCATCTCCAATGTCTTGAAAAGTTTGCAGTTCTCTTTCATATGCAGCATCCCAGCTGGAGTAGGGGGGGAAGAAAGGAGAGGATATTGCAATTAGTAATGGGAAATATTTAAATTAAAGAGTGAGGGGAAGAAAAGGTGAAAGAGGAGAAATATAGGTTAGATATTAGGAAGAAATTCTTTACTGTGAGGGTGTGAGATGCTGGTCCCCTGCACAGGAAGAACATTGAACTGTGGGAGCGAGTCCAGAGGAGACCATGAAGATGCTCTGGAGGAAACTCAGGAGCCCCTCTGGTCTAGATCCAGGCTGGGAGAGCTGGGGGGGTCACCTGGAGAAGAGAAGGCTCCAGGGAGACCTGAGAGCCCCTTCCAGTGCCCAAAGGGGCTCCAGGAGAGCTGGAAAGGGACTGGGGACAAGGGATAGAGGGACAGGACACAGGGAATTGTTTCCCACTGCCAGAAGGCAGGGTTAGATGGGATGCTGGGAAGGAATTCCTGGCTGGGAGGGTGGGCAGGCCCTGGCACAGGTGCCCAGAGAAGCTGTGGCTGCCCCATCCCTGGGAGTGTCCAAGGCCAGGTTGGACAGGGCTTGGAGCGCCCTGGGCTGGTGGGTGGTGTCCCTGCACATGGCAGGGGTGGCACTGGATGCTCCCTCAGGTCCTTCCGACCCAAAACTAACACAACACACAAAGCCCCGCCCGGCTCGCGTTAGGAAGGCCCCTAAAGCTCATCCATCCATCCATCCATCCATCCACCCATCCTAGCCGCGCCCAGCACGGACAGCACACCCAGCGCTGTCCCCGGGCTCGGCCCCGCCGCCCGTCCCCGGCCCGGCACTCACTGCTGCCTGGTGCCCAGCGCCGAGGGCTCGAAGGGCCGCTCTGCGGGCGCGGCCATGCCCGGGCGGCGGGCGGAGCTCCTGGGACGGGGCGGGATCCGGGAGGGAGGGACGGCACAGCCCGGGGAGAGACCGGGGTCAGGCAGGGATGGGACGGCACAGCCCGGGGAGGGACCGGGATCCGGGAGGGAGCGACGGCACAACCTGGGGAGGGACCGGGATGGGAACGGCACAGCCCGGGGAGAGACCGGGATGGGAACGGCACAGGCCTTCTCCTTGTGCTTTGTCTCCTTGCTATCCCCAGGTGGCTTCTCACAAACACCACGGGCTTGGCAGCGCCTCCTGGCACAGCTCCGTGTGTGTGTCGTGGATTCAGGGAATGGTCTGGGCTGCAAGGACCTCAAAGCCCACCCAGTGCCACCCCAGCCATGGGCAGGGACACCTCCCACCAGCCCAGGGTGCTCCAAGCCCTGTCCAACCTGGCCTGGGACACTCCCAGGGATGGGGCAGCCACAGCTTCTCTGGGCACCCTGTGCCAGGGCCTGCCCACCCTCACAGAGGAGAAGTGGTCTAGTTGACAGGGCGGTGGCGGGGCAGGGCTGGGCTCGGTGCCCCCGGCGGTTGTTCCAAATCCAATTGTTATTCCCTGACTCGCTCCCACAGTTCCGCCTCCTCCGACCTCGCCCTGGACTACACTCCCCATGATGCCCCGCGGCGCCGCCGGAAGCGGCCGTGCGTGGCGGCGCGCATGCGCCGCTGATGCGTCGGCGGCGGTGTGTCCGTCATGGCGGCGTCCATCTCCGGCTACACCTTCAGCTCCGTGTGCTACTGCAGCGCCAACAGCAGCGCCGACCACGTACGTGCCGCCTGCCGCCACCCTGGGGCCGAGGGGGCACCCTGGCACCGCACGCCGGGCGGCACCCGCGCTGCGGGGCTGCTGGGCCGCGCCACCGCCGG
>VWZD01008015.1:0-69413 GCA_013396695.1 Sakesphorus luctuosus | reverse complement strand
CCTCACAGGCACAGCGGGGCGGGATGTGGGGTATTCGGGAGGGATGTGGGGTGTCCCGGCGGGATGTGGGGTGTCCGGAAGAGATGTGGGGTGTCCAGGAGGGATGTGGGGTGTCCCAGCGGGATGTGGGATGTCCGAGAGGGATGTGGAGTGTCCTGACTAATATGGAATGTCCAAGCGGGATGTGGGATGTCCGGGAGGAATGTGGCATGTTCCAGTTGCTCCCTGCAGAATGTGGGGTGTCCGGGATTCTCCCCCCGGGATGTGGGATGCCAGGGCTGTTCCCTGGAATGTGAAGTATCCAGGCAGGATGTGGGTGCCGGGTTAGGGGTGCCTGGGCGGGGTATGTGGGGTGTTTGGAATGCTCTCTGCGGGATGTGGGGTGTCGGGGCTGCTCCCCGAGAGGTGCGGGGAGCCTGATGGCTTCTCCCCGGGATATGGAGTGTGCGGGGTTCTTCCCTGCGGGATGCAGGGTCCCCGGGCTGCTCCCCGGGATGCGGGGTGCCCGTGCGGGATGCGGCGTGCCTGTGGGGGACGCGGGGTGCCCGTGCGGGGTGCGGGGTGCCCGTGCAGGGTGCCCGTGCGGGGTGTGGGGTGCCCGTGGGGGACGCGGGGTGCCCGTGCGGGGTGCCCGTGCGGGGTGTGGGGTGCCCGGACTGCCCGCGGCGGGCCGGGGCTCCCCAGGACAGGGTTGCGGGCAGGGAACGCGTGTGTAGAAGCTCCGAGAGCGGGTTTGCAGCAGCCGCGACTGTCCGGGCTGTTCCCGAATCGCTCGGTTTAGTTGGCACGAATTTAGCCTGAGCTTGCTCTTTAGCTCTGCACCACCGTCTCAGTGCTTGTGCCAAAACACCCAATTCCAGCTCAGTCTCCTTCCTCGTTTTGGGTGGGGATGGAGAATAAATTAATTTACCTTTAAATCAACATCTGGGGTTTATAATCCCTGTGATTGTTCAGGGTCCAGCCCAGTCTCCACGAGGAAATTTGGGTAGGGCTCTGCAGGTGTAAATTCCACTTCCCTGGACTTGCAGGAGCAGATCAGCCTCCTCCTCATCCCTGTGTGGCTGGGCTGGGGCAGAGCCCTCCCTTCTGTAACGTGTTTGCCTTGTGCAAGTTGTGTGGAGGGTGTTATTTTTGGACAGCCTATCCCTGTAATATTGGGAAAGGTTGTTGGCAAAGCTAAAAACCAGCCTTGGTCAACCTCAGGGCAGGTTAGACCCACTGCAGATCAAACAAAACCTTTGCTTCAACTTAAGGCTAAGAAAGTTCCAGTGAATGACTGCATACAGTGGGTTTCCTTCTAATTTTAGTCCTTTTATTTTCCTTTTAAATTGTAGGAAGGATTTCTGCTGGGAGAGGTGAGACAAGAAGAGACCTTCAGCATTAGTGATTCACAGATCAGCAACACTGAATTTCTACAAGTGATTGGTAAGTGATGTAACTTTGAGACATTCTGAGATGGGCACTGCTCAGATTTAAGGTTTTCAGGACAAAATTTCTTTGGGAATCACTTCATTTGTGAGACCATCACAGGGTTTGTCAGTCTTTCAGTCATCACCTTTGCCAAAGTGTCTGTGTGTTTGTGGTTGAGATGTGAAGACAGAAACAGACCTTTGCAAGTTAAAAGGGTTTTATGCATCTCCTTTTGTGAAGAAAAGATTGTTTATTGTAGACATTTATCTGCATTTTGTAGTGGAGAAATTGTTTATTTGGCTGTTGGTCCTGCAGGGAGTTTCCTGCTTGACTCACTTGCTTAACTACAGCATGTGCTCAAAATGAAATTAATTCATTGCTTGGTTTACCAACACTGGAAAGGGGCAGATTCTCAGGGGAGAGTTTGGGAGTTGGTGGCATCATAAACTGTCACAGCAAGACTGGACAAGGAGTATTTGTCAGACAATTTGTTGGCAAGCACAAGGACTCTGCAGCTGATCTGTGTGAAAAGTGAAAGAAGATTGAAGATCTTGCTGTTGAGTGTTGGTTGAAGTAGATTTTTTATACATGAATGAGAAGATGTTGTATGTTTTTTGTAGAAAGGAGAAAAGCCCTGGAAGAAAATGCCTTTTTGTTTCTGTGTTTCTAACCAGATATCAAAATATATCTAAACCTTCTTAAAAACCCAAATGTGTCCATACCTGGCTTGGTGAATCTGACCCAGAGAACAAAGGAGGGTCTGCATAAAGCTCAGGTCATACACAAACATCCTTGGAGTGACTCTCAGATGTTATTCTGACACAGAACTGATGTGTGAATCACAGAATCACAGAATCATAGAATGGATTGGGTTGGAAAAGACCTCTGAGATCATCAAGTCCAACCCTTGGGCCAACTCCAGTCCCTTTACCAGATCATGGCACTCAGTGCCACGGCCAAGCTCAGCTGAAAAACCTCCAGGGATGGGGAATCCACCCCCTCTCTGGGCAGCCCATTCCAATGCCTGAGCACTCTCTCTGCAAAGAAGTTTTTTCTGCTCTCCAACTTCAATTTCCCCTGGCAGAGCTTGAGCCCCCCGTGCCCCCTTGTCCTATTGCTGAGTGCCTGGGAGAAGAGACCAACCCCCACCTGGCCACAACTTCCCTTCAGGCACTTCCAGACAGTGCTGAGGTCACCTCTCAGCCTCCTCTTCTCCAGCACAAACACCCCCAGCTCCCTCAGCCTCTCCCCACAGCACTTGTGCTCCACTCCCTTCTCCAGCCTCGTTGCTCTTCTCTGGCCCCGCTCCAGTCCCTCAATCTCTTTCCTCAACTGAGGGGCCCAGAACTCAACACAACACTCAAGGTGTGGCCTCACCAATGCGACTGGACTGTTACCATGTTACATCTCAAGAGGCTTCCCCACCCTACACTGGTGATGGTTGTGTGCACAGGAATCCAGAACGCTGAGTTTCCTGAAACAGAACTGACAGAGCCAGTCACTTTTTAAAGTTTTTAAACCAGCCACTGCTCTTCAGTGGTCACTGATCCTGGTTATTGCTGGCAGTGATGTCACCAGCTGCAGCCTTGGCACGATGTCCTAAACCAAGTGCTTGTGGTGTTAAAAGTCACTCCCTCTTTAGATCAGTCATTTCTCACATTATTAGTTACAATTGCTTCATGAAAATGGAAATTACCCACCCCTGGAGACCTTCTGGCTATATTTTTTGTTTACCAGATTTATACTTCAATATTTATTCATCAGCATTAACTCTTGAGCTCAACTCTTGAAGTTCAGGGGACAGACAGTTTAGAGGCACTGTTGTCACAGATGAGTTTTAGCCTTCTCGTATATCTTCTGTCTTAGTGGTGATGTTTGAGTATATATATGTGTATATATAGTATATGTACTACAAATATGTATAAAAATAAGCCAATTCTATATTGTATAGAATACTTTAAATTTAGAAAGCTTGCTGCTTCATGTGGCCTGAGCAGGAGAATTGTTGCTGCCTGGTTTTCAAAGCATGAGGTCTGTGTGGCAGCATCACAACCCCAGAATCCAGCATGTTGTGTCAGTCAGTGTATTTCCTGGAAAGAACTGCTCTAAACTGGAATAATTGCACTTACTGGCTTTGTTAGGAGATTGTTTCCTGCATGATGATGTGAAAATATTAGAGCTGATACAAGTTTATGTAACTCCTAACAAAGCAGCTCTCACAGCAGCACCCTGAGGAGTTTTTGCCAGTGAGGGTGTGCAGTTTCTTGGGCAGTGGGACTGGAGTGGGTGCTCTGGGCCTTGTTTTGATAGACACTGAATGTGCTGAGATGTTAATGTGTGCAGTTTGCTGTTCCTGGGGATTGTGATCCCAGTGTGACCCTGCTGAGCTGTGACCCTGAGCAGCCTGTGACTGTCAGAGCAGCAGGTGGTGAGTCACCCTCCAGGAAGGAAGAGTCGGGACAGAGTTGTTGCCAAACATTCCCTCAGGGTTCTGCTGTGGGAGCTGGAAATATCAGTGCTAAAGGATCTCACGGAGTCATGGAATGGTTTGGGTTGGAAGGGAGCTTAAAGCCCATCTCAATCCACCCCCTGCCATGGGCAGGGACACCTCCCACCAGCCCAGGTTGCTCCAAGCCCCTGAAAAAATGAGTCATGCTTGGTGTTGGAGAGATAATGGGGATTGGATTTTTATTCTTTTCTTGCTCTTCCCTGAGATTACTGAAGTGTTACAACCTTTGCTCCTTAAATGAGCACATTAGCATTTATAGCAACCTTTTCAGTGAACAAACACTGCTCTGACTTTTTAATATTTCATAGAACAGAATTATAAATTGCAGCTAAATGTTTTGAAATGGCTTTGAACCCCTTTTCTCATTGCAGACTGTTTGCCTGGCCTCTTGAAACACTCCAGTGTATAACCCTTCAGTGATTCCCTTCCCCATCCCTTTTTTATTCTTTGCTGCTGTGAGAAACAGTGTCTATGAGTGCAAGTAAACTTGTGGAAAGAGGTATCAAAGAGAAAAAATAAATCATAAATGCTTTTGTGAGAATGTTACAACTACAGTATTAAAACATTATTGTGTGTTTTTGAGGCTCAGATATATCTCTGTCTATCAGAGCAAGTGTATGTCTTACTAAAATATTTTCCTCTCTGGAATATCAGATTATAAAGAGAATCCAGTTTCCTGGGGATGGTGCTGTGTCATCAAGTGTTGTTGGGACATTAAGGGCATTGTGTGGTCTGACACAAATGTTTATTTGCTCAGTAGCTGTGATGTGGAAAGTTCAGGCAAGTTTATGCCACTGTAATTCCTCTTTGCCTTGAGCAGTTGGACATATGTCTCTTTTTTTTTGTTTGTTGTTGCAGAAATCCATAACCATGAGCCTTGTTCAAAACTCTTTAGGTAAGCTTTTTCTCTTGTCTTCCTGTGTTGGCTGCAGAATACAAAAACATGGAGCTCCCTGCAATGTATTAGCATTTGCAATGTCCCTGCCAGTGTTTGCTCACCTGATGGTATCACAGAAACCCATGGAAATGGCACCAACCATGACAATGGAAAGTATGAGATTACAGTTTTAGTAGCACTTACCTTAGGTTAGCAGGGGCTTCTTTCTCTGTCTCTCTGAGTTTCCATCTTGTGTGGCTGGTGGAGGTAGGAAAGCAATCAGTTCAAATCATACCACTCTGATAATGAGGATGAATGTCAAAATAAATTTAAATTATTGTAGTCTTAGGTTGTCTCTGCCTGGCCCTGGCGGGTCCCAGCACACCCTGTGCCTTGCTGGGTTAATCAGTTGGTTTGTAGTTGGTTGTACCAACCTGCACCAACTAATTATTCTGAATCTTTCAGCTTTTTAATTGTTTTTGCTTTCTGATCTCCTGAACTCCAGAATTTAAATTAAATATGGGGCTGATGTGTTCTATTTAACAGCTTCCATCTGTTTACATGTAGATTTTCTCTGTAGCCTTCAATGGCTTCTACAGCCCTGTCTAGAATTCCTTTTTAGAAGGAATTCCCATTTAATCTCTTCTTGTCTTTATTTAGAGATTTCCAGCCAATTAAGAAGACACAGTGGCTTAGATATTATGACTGACAGTGGTTGCATTGAGACAAAAGCTGCAGCCAGTCACTTGCTGTGTGATAATTACAGAGAGGCTGCTCTGAACGCAGTGATTGAAATGCTGCAGACTCCACACATGGAGATAATATCCCAGTGTCTGGGAGGCTCTTCCTGGATCCCAGGGATGCTTTGTGCAGCACTTATCCAAACGGATCACGTTCACTGCTTCCCCCTGTCAAGAAATGGGTTGTGAGAGCCTGAGCTGATGGAGAGAGGGGAGTTTCACTGTGCTGCACGAGGGGAGCTCTCACAGCTCAGTCACATTTTATCCGTACCAGAGTGTGCTGTTGGTTGTTCTGCTCCAGTGATTGCAGCAGATGCTGATTTGGGGGTTTTCTTCCTTACCCTTTTGACTTAAGCATAGCCAGTGTGAGGCCTGTTTCTCACCCAGTCTGTTCTTGTGAGCTGACACTGCTGGTGTTGAGTGTAACAGGCTTGGTTCCAATGCTGTTACTGATCAAGAAACAAGGATTTTTAAAAGATTGATGTCTCTCTGCAGTTTTCACATGGATGTCTTTCATTAGGTACTAGTTGCTCATCCAGTAAGATAATTATCCTTATAAAGCACAGAAAGAGAAGGAATTGGATATCTGTTGCTTACCAGAATGTATAAATAAATATTGTGAACCTGAAGTGAAAAGATTATGCAAATATTACATATCTCAAATTAGTAACCAGTTGTAGTCTAAATTTTCACTACAACTTCCATCTCAAAGCAAATGGTATTTCCACCCTTATTTACCAGCCAAGTACCACGCTCAGGATTTTCTGTTGTACTTTTCTACCCCACCCACAAGAGCTGAGATCATAATCCTCTAAACCAGAATGTTTTCCTGCACTGCTTGAGGTGTTAGTGATCCCAGCTCTTGAAGGAGAATCAGGACTTGGCAGGTAAGTCGGGGAGGAACCTATTTTCAAATGTTTTTGCTTTTATCATGCAGTGTGATCTACTTGAATTTATAAACCTGTGTGTGTAGGTAGGTGTATAAATGCTTAAATCTGTTGTGTCCTCAAAATAACAACATGCCAGGGTTTGTGCCTCAGTTCTGGAAGCAGAGCCAGATGGACAGACCATGATACTTTGGGTTATTGCTGCCCCTTTTGGCTTCAAGGGTCCAACCACATGAGTTTAGATTGTAGGACTGGAGCTCAAGAAGCTGCATGGAAAATGGCCCTTCTTCCCTTTCTTCTGGGCAGATGGACCTCATGATCAGAGCAGGGGTTTACAGAATGCTGATCAAAATAAAAATAAACAGTGCATTAGAATCATAGAATCACAGAATGGATTGGGTTGGAAAAGACCTCCGAGATCATCAAGTCCAACCCTTGGGCCAACTCCAGTCCCTTTTCCAGATCATGGCACTCAGTGCCACGGCCAAGCTCACTTGAAAAACCTCCAGGGATGGGGAATCCACCCCCTCTCTGGGCAGCCCATTCCAATCCCTGAGCACTCTCTCTGCCAAGAAGTTTTTTCCCATCTCCAACTTCAATTTCCCCTGGCAGAGCTTGAGCCCCCCGTGCCCCCTTGTCCTATTGCTGAGTGCCTGGGAGTTATTTATGTTGATAAAGGTGAAACTCTGGCAGTTGCTTTGTATTGTAAATTATTTACTTTATGTGTAATATATGTGTGTAAACTGTGTATCTCCATTTCTCTCTTCCTTTTTGGTTCAAGCTTTTATGACTACGCGGGCAAGGTTAATGAGGAGAGTTTGGACAGGATTCTTAAGGACCGAAGAAAAGTAAGTTTTCTCTCTTTTCCTCCTGTCCTGGTCATTAGGAAGAGTGGCTTTGGAAAACAAGTGAACAGAAAAAGCTAGTTAACTAGGAGAAATATTTTCTTGTTCACAAATCTCATGTTTTGTTTTGATCCAGGGCTCATCCTGTGTAGAAGTTTGTGGGTTTGTAGTGCTTAGGTTAAACTGGGGTCTAATTTCCCTGCAGAATTGCAAAGGATTTAAGTGTAGGTGTCCAAAAGTGAAGGGCTGCATTAACCCACTCAAATTTCTGAGCTAAAACTGTGGCAGAATGATTGTGTACTTTATTGCTGAGCCCAACAAAAATGTAGTTGATCTGAAAATCTGTTCCAAAGAGTTCATTTAAAAGAATTGGAATGATACAGCCTTGTGATTGCAATTTTTGCACTGTCAGTTTTAAACTGGAAAAACTTTCTTATGTCACAGCTTTAAGATGTTTAAAGATACTGTCACAGCTTTACATCATGCCTATGTTGTTAGTAGCACAACTAGTATTAAGATTAAATTTTATTAGTTCTCTGGAGAAGAGTCAAACCTTTCCTAATTATCCACGAATTGTTCCAGAGGCTCTCAAGAACTGACACATCAAAGGGCAGAGCTGCAGGTGTGGTTTCCTTATATAGTGAAGTGATGGAGTGAGTTTCCAGTCCTGAATCCTGAACTCTGTGACCCTGTAACTCTACTCTAGAACATGACAGAGGATATTAAGTTCCCTCTCAGGAGATGAGGCAAAAAACATAATTAAAAATGTTTGTATCCCACTGGTTTTCAATGGAGTGTAATTTGTTAAGGGTCTGCTTTGCAGGGAGACCAGGTGCATTATCTGTGGGGGAAAGCAGGGAAAACCAGAGAAAATAAAACTTACAAGTGTCTTGTGACTAAAGCACCACAGATTTAATGACATAAATTGTCACAATGCCAAAAAAGAAAGAAATGCTGTCTGGGAACAAAGACAGTCTTGTGTTCTCTTTTATTTGCAAACTAAGCAGCTTTATTACAGTCAGACTAAATAATTTAATATTTAATAAAATAAGTTAAAACCAAAGCTTCCTATTTGTTATTTAACATGGGAGTTACATTGTTGTATAGTTGATAGTCATCTTGTAACAGGATGTCACTTTTTGGGGGGTTATTTCATAGCTGCAAATCTCTAGGAATTCAGTTTGTTTTGCTGTGATAAAGCTTTTGGCTAATTGTGACACCACAATTTGTGGCACCACAATTTTAGCCACTTCATCCTCAGAAGGTGAGTCTGTATCTCTCAGTTGACACTTCCCTGATGCACTTTGGTTACAGAACGTTATTGGGTGGTACAGATTTAGGAGGAACACTCAGCAGCAAATGTCCTACAGAGAGCACATCATCCACAAACAGCTGACACACATCCTTGGAGTGCCTGATCTTGTCTTCCTTCTCTTCAGCTTCATTTCCACTGCAAATAACTCAACACATGCTTTAGAATATGTACTTTTTAGACCAAACCGAAGGTAAGCAATTGCTGTGTGTGAACCAAACCTCATTTTTTGTTCTGCTTGTTACTGTTATTCTTCAGACTATTTAGCAGTTTGTACCATTATATGTAAAGAAGGTTTTATGCTTATCTAATGATGTCTTGGGATACACTTGTTAGTGTAACAACTCACCACTTGTTAGTGATTGCAGGTTTGTTTCCTGTGCAAATAATTTATAAAATAAAGTTGGGGGCGAGCAAAAATTTTTTTCAGTCTTTAAATCATCAAACAAACAAAAAGTATATTTTAAGAGACATCAAATATCAGTACCATGTTTCTTATGGACCTGAATGTGTCTGTGGTAGTTTGAATGCACATTTCAAAAGTTCTAAGAGCTATGGAGGTAGGAAGTTTTTGATCCTACATTTATTTTGAAGACAACTTGTAATATTTAGCAGTTTTTATAACAAGCCTAATGCAGAACCTGTAAAATTGGATGAGTTGTGATCATCAGAGAGGTGGGATAATAGCAAGGCTATTGTGAAGAATCTTTTGCAAATGAATTAAGAAGTCTCTCTCTAAACTTTCTCTACAGGTATAATCAAAGGGTGTCACTCACTATTCCTAATCTAGGCAACACTAGTCAACAGGAATACAAAGTTTCTTCAGTGCCAAATACTTCTCAGAATTATGCCAAAGTTATTAAGGAACACGGGTAAGGATTTTTGTCTTCCAGCTCTGTGTTCTGTGTCTCCCAAAGAAAGCTACAAAGGGGCATTTCAAGCAGGAAAAAGTCATTCTGGAGGAGGATGGTCAGTTCCTACTCTGCTCTTTTCCTGCTTGGAATTGACTCTTTCAGAAGAACAAAGGGAACTCAGTGCACTCCTCAGGAAAGCAGAGTTGGTGTGGCCAGTCCTTGCTCTGGGCCTTCTGGAAGTTTCTGGTTTGATTTCCACCCACCATCCACCTCCCCAAGGAATTCTGTGTGCAGGCTTGATTTAAAACTTGAACTCTGCATAGGAAGTGTTGAAGGCCTGTTGTCTTTCTTGAGTATTTTTAATTATATGCTGTAAATGCCAAGTACCTGTTCTGGCTGTTAACACTGAAATTGTACAAGCTTAAAGATTTCTGCATAAGTTTAATCTCATTCAAATGTGACTTTATTGCTCCAGGAGGAGCTTTGATATTGAGTATGCTGCTGTCCAAATTTTGGTTCTTGACAGTATGGTACATTTTTAGCAATATACAATTGCTAAAATAGCATATTTAGCAATAAAATACATTTTAGAAACACCATGATAGACTGATTAACACCAATTCAAAGACAGCATGAGCTGGAAACCTGTGTTGTCTTTTCTAACTAATGATTTCTGTTTTGCTTCCTTTTTTAGTACTGATTTTTTTGACAAAGATGGAGTCATGAAGGACATCAGGGCTATATATCAGGTTTATAATGCACTTCAGGAAAAAGTACAGGTAACCTCCTTTACTTCATATTGGTCAGGATGTAGGTGGCATCTTTTATTCATCCTTTGGTTAAACCAGGAGATGGAGATTTTTAAAGCTCAGAAGCAATTATCATGAGCTGTAGGAAAATCAGTCTGATTTAGTAATGAAATGGGTCAGTTTCTATTTAATGTGTGCATTTCCAGTCTGTAAAAGTGTCGGTATGAATATCAATTCTTTCTCTTTTGCAAGTAAATACTTGGTGATTTTTGGGATATGTGAGTTATTTTTAAGAGTATGCATTGAAGAGGAGCCTTGCTGAAGCCTTGAGAGATTTGCAGAGGTTTAAAAACGACTCCTAGCTCTGGGTATGGAGCATCAGCAGAGCTCCATCTGTTAGTTAACACTTGTGTGGAGCATGAGTGAATCCTGCTTTAAATGTGCCAAAGCATCTGAAAGTGCCTGGAGTGTCAGATCTGCTCAGTGTGAGCTGTCAGCTCCCAGCTTGTCCTGTGTGAAGAGCAGCGTGGCTGTGCTGCCCCAGGAGCTCACACAGCTGCTAATTGTGCTGCAGCCACAGCTCGTTCCCAGGCTTGCCCTTTGCATCTGCCCTGGGGGGATTTGTGTCGCTGTTTTGGCTCAGCTCATGTTGCAGGGAACAGGCAGCAATCCCTCACCCTGCCTGCACAGCAGAGCTGCTCTGCCTCAGTGGGAAGTTGCTGCTTCCCAACCTGCTTTGTAGGGTGGGTAAGGCACACACAGGGCAGCTTCAGGGGACAGGAAAACTTACCTTCAGAGCCCTGTTCCTGTAGGTACTGGCATTATTTGTAGTGCTGGTTGTGCCAAAAGCACATGTATCCTTTGTGCTCCTGCTGTTGTTTGTTCAGGAAAGATACTGAGGCGCTGGAGCGGGGCCAGAGAAGAGCAACAGGCTGGAGAAGGGAGTGGAGCACAAGTGCTGTGGGGAGAGGCTGAGGGAGCTGGGGGTGTTTGTGCTGGAGAAGAGGAGGCTCAGAGGTGACCTCAGCACGGTCTGGAACTACCTGAAGGGAAGTTGTGGCCAGGTGGGGGTTGGTCTCTTCTCCCAGGCACTCAGCAATAGGACAAGGGGGCACGGGGGGCTCAAGCTCTGCCAGGGGAAATTGAAGTTGAAGAGCAGAAAAAAATGCTTTGCAGAGAGAGTGCTCAGGGATTGGAATGGGCTGCCCAGAGAGGGGGTGGATTCCCCATCCCTGGAGTTTTTTGAAGTGAGCTTGGCCGTGGCACTGAGTGCCATGATCTGGTAAAGGGACCTGGAATTGGATCATTATTTGGAAATGCTTTTCCTGTAACGCAGCAGTCGGGAATTGGCAACACCCAGTAAAGAAAATGATCTTGAGGATGAATATCACACTCAGATACAGGGAACTCCTGCTTTTAGTTTTGTGTCTTTAATGGCTTCCTGTCTGGTAGTAGCTTTATTAATGCTGTCATGGAAGTATTTCATGTATTTTTGCCCAGTCTTAGCATATCTTATGTTTTTTTCCCAGGCAGTATGTATAGATGTAGAAAAAAGTGAACGTGTTGTTGAATCTTTTCAAGCTGATGTAAACAACTTAAAAAGGCAAATCGCACAGAAGAAGAATGAAAAAGAACAAGAAATAAGTAAGTTGCCTGTTAATTACATTTTTATTTTTCTCAGAAGCAGGTGCTGTAACCACAAAAGGTTTTGTGGAATTAAAATAATTGTTTTATTCCTGATAACTCAGGAGAAAAAAGTCCCATTGGGAGGAGTACAAGATGAAATTCTGTTGCATGACACCTGAACTGTGAATGTGTGTGTCCTGCAGGTGTTTCTGCTGGAGTCATCCAGAGTTAGCAAAGCTGAAAATACAGGAGAGAGACAACACTGTAGAGAAAGAATGAGAAAGTCAGTTCTGGAATAACACAGGCAAAGGTCAGTTGTAGGAAAGGAAAAGTGCCAAAAACAAATGTAAGAGAGATTCCTTTTGAAGGAAAGAAACAGGCTGCTGTGTTTACAGACCAGGAGCTATCCATGGTTTTATAAAACCTTTATTCCCTTTCCCACTCTCCACTCCCACTCTCATTTGCTGTCTTAGTGGTGAGCATGTTTAGCATTGAAATACCACTTTTCAACATTGAACTCAATCTTTTTAGGTGTTCATCTCTTTTTGCTGCTCCATAATTTCCTGAATCAGTGAGAGTTGTGTGAGCAGCTCTGGTTGGTTGCTACACTGTCCCTCTGGCCTAAAAATTGAGTGTGGCCTCAGGAGACGTTTGCTTAGGAGTAGGTAAGTTTTGTGAAGAGCTTGGACTCCCAAGGAGATGCTGCTGGTCCAATTTAATTTGTGAGTGCAAGGGAAGACTGAAGGTAGGGAGTAGGAGCAGAGGGAATACACAAATGGGAAGTAAGATTAAAACACAAATAAGCAAATTACACATTTCAGCAAAACCTGCCTCTTTTTTTCAAAGTTTTGAAGTGATAAGCAAATAACCCAATTTTGTCATTTTAGCTACAAGATGATTTTTGTTACTTGTGTGGCCCGTTATCTAACGCTGTGTCTGACACTAAAAGATGGTTTTTAGGTGGGTGAACACCCTAAACTCTGCAGTGGCCCCAGAGTTGCTGAGTGGATATTTTTATTTCCTCCAAGCAGCAAGGTACTGTTATCACAGGAGCATTTCAGAGCACAGTTTGATCTGTCAGCCCAGGTTCTCCTTCCCTGAGCCCCAGAGATAAGGTGAGAGAACCAGGATTAGCTCCAGACCATTTAAAAGATGGAAGTGCATGAGTCACTGCTGTTTCCTGCTGTAGATGAAGCAGGCAGGGAACTGCTACTATGGAGAGGTAGAGGTGGGTATTTAGTGTGACTGGTGCTGATCCAGTTATATGGGAAAGTTGGGGGAGGAGGAGGAAGAGCAGTCTGTGCTCACCCCTGTGTACTACCAGTGAGATGGAAATGCTGAACTGAGAACTCACCCAGAGCAGATAATCGTGTGGTAGGGCTGAAACAAGAAAACATTCAGCTTGTAACTCTGCAGTATTTTTAGATGTGAGTATTTAAATGCTGAGTCTGGTCTTGTGTTCTCTCACAGAGAATTTCCTTGGGTTTAGTAAGTTAAATATTCCACTTAATCATTCTCAGGGCTGGAGGAAGAGGGAGCACTTGATTCCAGTTCCTGCAGTAGTGTTGTATGAAAGCTTGTTATTCTTGAAAACTTTTGGTTAAAAGGCTGTGACTTTACACTCCAGCATAAAAGTCAGTTAGCCTTTAGTTATCCTGAAGTGTTTTGTGCATGTAAGAGCATGTTCCAGGGGATGGGGAGTGCTGTGCACTTGCCAGGTGCCAGGAAATCTCCCACTGCAGTTCTTGTGTTGAGGACCAAACATGGAGTGCTCTTACACAGCCACTTGAGGGAATATGCACCTTTTATTCCTAAGGGACATCTCATTGACTTGATGAAAGGAACTCTTCACCCTTCATTTGTGTTTTTTCCAGAAATGTGGTGTTACAGTAAGTAGAGCTGATCCTATTTTGGCTGTGACCTTACATGTCCCAGTGTCAACTCTGACAGGTGTTTGGAGGTTAATAACCACTTAGAAACCAGTCAAAAACTTCAGTCTCCCAGTGCTTAACAACACTTCCTGCCAGGAAGTTTTTCCTCGTGCCTAATGGGCTCTAACTTTCCTTTCCACAGCAGCCTCTTGGGCACATTGGAAGAGTGGAACCCTTTCCCCAGTCTTCCCTTCTGATCCCAGTTATTGCAGCCTTTCCTCTTAGGCCATGAGTTTTAGATATTTAATGAGTCCTTTTCTTGGAGTTTCTCCAGTTTTTCCCTATTTTTTAAACTGTGGTGTTGAAAACGAGATGTGTTCCAGTTCTATTCTTAACCATTGCAGTGCAATGGTACTTACCTGTTTCTCACCAGCTGAGCACACTTCATGCATGTTGGTATTTATAGTTTACACAGATCAAGTGTTTCTTTTCTGCAGAGGGTTGCAACTGTTCCTCATTTTGCAGTTCTTTACTCGTGTGCACATCTTCCTTAAAATATTTTCCAAGTCATCTCATTTAAGATGACTTTCACCTTCCTGTTCTGATAACCCTGTTACACCTGCAGCTGTAATTCCATCATTTAGGTTTTAGTGAGAGTATGATTTTTAAACTAATAATTTCAGGGAAGAGAACAAGGTAACTTCTTTGCAGGTGCTGATGAGATTGTCCCCAGGCACAAGAGGCATTGGAAGAGAAAGTACAAAGTGATATTTTTAAGATGTAATGTCAAAAATCAGTTATCACAGATGAAAAGTGAGTTGAGCTTTCAGTACTTAATAAGACACAGGTGAAGAGGAGCAGCCACAATGAGCCCTAACAGAGGTGGTTTTGGATATGAGGAGGAACAGAAAAATACAGAGGAAAGAAGAGGTGGAAACAGCCAGAGGCTGTGGAAACATCCTGTAGCTGTGGGTTTTGGGAGCTTAAACTGGAGGAGATGAAGTACACAGGATGACTGTGCACATGGAAACGTAGCACACCTGCACTTGGATAGTTCATTTGCTTTCTGACACGTTCTGGTTTTGAAATGGGATCACTGGGATAATTGAGTTGTGCTGATACTGATGAGTTCCATGGCTGCACTGCTAAATTTAGGGCAGTTTGTCACCCTCCCAAGTGTAGGATGTAGCAAGAAGCAGGATTTGATGTGATGGTCAGGGATAGTGTATTGATGACTATACAAGGCAAAAATCAGAATGGTAAAAGACAAGTAGTGGAGACTGAGAGAACAAGATGCAGGGCTGGAGTTGGAAAGCAGTGCCAGGGATGAACATTAGAGGTGACCTCAGCACTGTCTAGAACTCCCTGAAGGGAAGTTGTGGCCAGGTGGGGGTTGGTCTCTTCTCCCAGGCACTCAGCAATAGGACAAGGGGGCACGGGGGGCTCAAGCTCTGCCAGGGGAAACTGAAGTTGGAGAGCAGAAAAAACTTCTTGGCAGAGAGAGTGCTCAGGCATTGGAATGGGCTGCCCAGAGAGGGGGTGGATTCCCCATCCCTGGAGGTTTTTCAACAGAGCTTGGCCGTGGCACTGAGTGCCATGATGTGGTAAAGGGACTGGAGTTGGCCCAAGGGTTGGACTTGATGATCTCGGAGGTCTTTTCCCACCCAATCCATTCTGTGATTCTGTGATTTGATAGCAGCCAGAAAGAAAGGAGAGAGGACAGCGCCGTGTGGTGGTCACAGCCCAGGTATGTGAAGCACAGTGCCAAGCAAGCATTAAGTACCCCCATGTTCTTTGTTTTGTAGGAATGCAGCAAGCAATTCTAAGCAGGCAGATGCCAACAGATAACTTGGAGCCTCTGTTTGTTCCCCGAATGTCCTACACTGGGTTTGCTGTGGAAGGCTGCACGCTGGAAGACTCGGATGTGTCTGATCCTCCCCCTCCGTACTCCGACTTCCACGCGCCCAGCCAGGACAGTGCTGCTGGTGCTGGGCTCCTGGACAGCAGTGTCTTCATGCCTCGGCCCCAGGCTGTAGGTTCTTCCAGTTATGTGTCCTCAAATGCAGGACTGAAATACTCCGGTAACGGAGCATCCATGCCAGCTTCCCAAAGAGCGGTCGGTGACAATGTTGAGGAGTCAGAAGACAGTGATTATGAGAATTTGCTTGAACCCACAGAGTCATCTGACAGTGAATACTCACAGACAAGGGATTCACGGCCTTCAGCACATCCCGGTGGTGATTCCAGGAACACTCAAACTTCTCAGATTTGATAGGGGGGGGAAAACCCAACATCCACGACACTGTTTTTTCATAATTGTTACCGAGAGATTTTGGGGATTTAACCTGGAGGAAATGAACTACACAGGATTACTGTGCACACAACATGTAGAAGACTTGCACTAGATGGTTTATTCACCTTGTGATACATTTTGCAAGTTTTATAATGGAATCATTAGGATAATCAAGTTGTACTAATACTGATGAGGTTCATGGATGTACCGGTAAATTTAGGCAAAATGAAATTTATAGAGATCTTGTAGCTTTTGTTGCCATATTTTCTTTAAGACAATAAATTGGGATGTAGTAACTAAGCACAGTTAGTCTACAGATAATGTTCTCAAATCAAAACTTACCTCTTGCACTATCATGCCTTGAATTTTAATTTTTGAAAGGGAATAAATATATCAGCAGCCTTCAAAATAGCTTTGTATGGTAAGCCAAATTGGCCTTTGCAAGCAGAGAAATTTTGGTAATTCTGAGAAGCCTGATTGGAAAAGATGTGGTCAACCTTCTTCTGTGGGCATGCTCTTACCAGAGGGGGGCTGTGGTTGGACTTTTCTTACAAGCAGAATGTGTCTCACTTCAAGTGATGGTTGCCTTTTTTCTGTAAAGGGTGTGTGGGGGGGTGGGATGCCTGGTAAATCATCCAGATGAATGTCATAAATATAATTATTCTGGTTTCACTGGGTTTACAATGACTTTACGCCACACTGGCCTCATTTATTGTCTCATTGGTTATTTTAGCATAAATACAAAGTGCACATCCAGGAGTAATGACCGACAGAAGTAGTAAGTTCCATCATGATTGGACTGTGGAGTCTGCAAATTGCAAACATCAGAGACTGCCTCTTGCATTTTATTTGCATCTGAGTACTGGAGTTACGCTTCTAGATGAGTTTTTTATGTGTTAAATAGGGGATAGGGTAGGAGAAGGTTGTTTGGAGAGTCCCCTGGGTTTATTACCTCTTTTCCTCTGGGTGAAACGTGTAAATGATTATTTTAATTTGAAATTACAGCTCTTGTCAGAAAACTGCCGGTTGGGGTAAATGAAGTGTGGTATATTTAGAGGATTTCATGTTTGGATGCACTTACTTTTATTTAAATACTGCTTGTATGCTAACGTTGCCCAAAATATGTGAAATTGTGCCACTAAGAAGTTGTATTATTGGACTTTATCCCTGATGTGTAAATGAGAAAATACACATTTTAAGATGAGGTTCTGCAGCATTTATCACTTGAGGTGTCAGTAACCACTTCTTTGGTTTTACACCCAGAACAGCAAAGCAGTCACTTAAATATTTCAATTATATCCGATTTACACACTGAAATTTTAGTCTTTTGGATCATATCTGTAGGCAAAAGTCTGTTCCTTACCCTCTCCTTACCTGAACTAAATTGAGCAAAATAACTTTGGGAAAAACAAGATGTTAAACTTGCCACACTTCTACCAAGTGTTTCCACCTTTAAGCATCCAGTGCTCTGGTTTTAACTATTTTACATTATTCTCATTAGCCTTAACTTGATGGATTTTGTCTTGGAGTGTTGCAATCCATGGAACAGAGACTTGCTCCGGAGTTTATACCTGTGGTTCAGGTATAAACGTGTCAGTGTTGGAATCAGAGTTGACAGGTTGGCAACCACAGTCTTTTATTTTTATTCTGCACAGAAACCTGCAAAATGTACATCTCTGACAAAGCAGTTAAATGTGACAATAAAATCTTATTTAATCCTGTAGCATAGATTTTAATACTTGTCAGGTTCCTCCTTAGTGAAAGAACTGCCTGGGGTACAGAAATGCAGCTCAGAAGTGGTGGTTTGTCAGAGCTGCTCAGTTTGGGGGATTCAGGAGGAGAAGGCAGCTCTGTGCCATGTGTATTCCATGTTTGTGTTGAAACAAAATCCTTAATTCTGAGGTTTTATACCAAAACTTGCCTTGGTTTTACATACAACAAGTAGGTGATTGGAGGTGGCACAGGTGTGTCATCGTGCTGACTCATAAGAACATTGTGCTGACTCATAAGAACAAAGGGTGTGGGGTTATTTATATATATTTTTAAAATTCAGGTCATATCCTGGCAAAAACACACATGACTGGACTGAACCATGTCGGGTTGAGATCTGCCTGAAGGCAACAGGGAGCAGCTTTAGTCTTAAAACTGGAGCTTCACACCAGTGAAACCCCAGTTTTCCATGCCTGACTCATGAATAGTGTCTCCTGGTGATTCCCAGGAGCAGGGCCTGGGGGTGTGTTGTCTCAGAATCCCAGACTGTTCTGGGTTGGGAGGGACCCACAAGGATCATCGAGTCCAACTCTCAAGTCAGTGGCCCACACAGGGGATTGAACCCATGACCTTGGCATTATAACATCCAAGTCTTAACCAACTGAGCTGCTCTCTTCTCACCAACAGGGAGGCAGCATTGAGGAAATGCTACTGAAAACTGGCAGTGGTGCCTTCCAGTTCCAAATCCTGGAGTTTTTCTGGTGCAGTGAAATGTTTTCTGGTTTAGTGCTGTGAGAAACCTGGAATTGCTGTTTGTTTCCAACTTTGATGGTTTATAGTAGAAGAACAGGACTGTACCATATGGAGAGACTCAGTGAGTTAGAACTCTCACATATGCTTACAAAAGGAAGCATCACCAAATATTTCTGAAATTAGCTTGGGTTGTCACCACAGGAGTCTCCAAGTCCCCTCTGCTTATGGAGTGGTGTGTGTTGGCAGAAAGACGTGAGCATCGTTAATTTGGGCACATTCATGACTCTGCAGCTTTGGAGTTCGTGTCTCACATCTCCTGACTGCTTGGGGACATTTTGGTGCTCTGACATGTCCTGAGTTAAAATTTAAAGGGAAGCTGTCACTGTTTTATGTAGCAGCAAAATAAAATCAACTAACTGATAAGATTTCCTGTTAAGTGGGAAGATGCTTCAGACTATACCCAACTTAACTACAATCAGACTGAAACTTGCCTTTTTTTGGTGCTGCAAGGTTTATTTTAACCTTTTTGATAACAGACTTGCTTTGTTTAGTTCTTCCATGGTTCTGCCTCTGCACAGTCCATGGATCAGCTTGAGAGGTGTTGGCTTTGAGGAGAATCTTGCCCTGTTTTTCTCTTGGCATGTAAAATTACAGTGGTTTCACACAGACATTTCTCTGTGACACTGGATTTGTATGGGGGTGTTTGCGGCTCTGTGCACCTTTATACTGCTCACTTCTGTAGCTTACAGATTGGGAAGAAAACAAAAGTTTAATTAGAGTTTCATTAGTAAATTGGCAAGTACTTGGACACCTTCCAGTACCTAGAGGGGCTCCCAGAGAGCTGGAGAGGGGCTTTGGATAAGGGTGCGGAGGGGCAGGACACAGGAAGTGGCTTCCCACTGCCAAAGGGCAGGGTTAGATGGGATATTGGGATGGAATTCCTGCCTGGGAGGGTGGGCAGGCCCTGGCACAGGTGCTCAGAGAAGCTGTGGCTGCCCCATCCCTGGGAGTGTCCAAGGCCAGGTTGGACAGGGCTTGGAGCAGCCTGGGCTGGTGGGAGGTTTCCCTGCCCATGGCAGGGGTGGCACTGGGTAGGCTTTAAGGTCCCTTCCACCCTAAACCATTCCATGGCTCTATGACCTGTCCCAGCCTGTGGTCAGAACAATGACAGGAGCATCACAAGGCTCAAATTTGCATTTCACACTCCGAATCCTGCAGAGCTCTCACCTGCTCCATCTTTCACACCTGTAACCAAATCTAAGGATGTTTCTTCAAATTGTTGTGTTTTCTTTCTCCTCTCTCTTGCATATAAATAATCTTTCATTGCATTGCAGTGTCTCCACTGAAGTTCCTAAGAGGAGAAAAAAGGAGATTCCCTTGCTGTGAACAAAAATACCTGCGGATTTCCCTCTGGGAACGGGCAGTGTTATTCCCAGTGGTGGAAGCAGCGAGGGCCATCTCTGGTACTTACCAGCTCCATCAAAGTTGAGGGGGGGATGATCATGGTTGTGAGGACCACAAGGCCTGGAACAGGTGAAAAATCATGGTGTTAGTGGGAAACCCTCCTCCAACGGGAGCAAATCCTGCATTCCATGGGTTTGTAGGGCAGGGAGAGCAGAGGGTCAGGAGAGCTCACTTGACACGAGCTCCATCCTCAGTGAGGTGAGCACTGGGAGATTGGTCTCTTTATTTTGAGGGAATTTCAGGTGCAGCTTCCCAGGAGGTCCTACAAGTGCAGAGGGATGTCAGAGCAGGTCAGCTGGATGCAGTAAGAGTTGCCTTCAGGAAAGAAGGGATCACCACAATCCCATCGGTGCTCAGCGTGGGTGGGTCGGGATTAAATCCGGCAGTGGGCTGTGTGCCAGTGGAAATCTAGGAGGTTTTTCCACCTGGGAAAGGAGCTTTTTCTGACCTTTAAACAAGACACTAACTTGCAGCTCCTTGTCTTTTCCCTAGGCATCCTCCAGGGAAAACAAAACGTTATTGCCTTTTCCAGGCTTATTAGGGAAAGGTGCCTGCTGAGCTGTGCAGAAGGAGCTCAAGGCTGGGAAAGCTGCTGCTCTGCAGCACTCCAGGTCGCTGCAGGGCTGTGAATTAATTATTTCCAGCTCTCCTGGGATCCTGTGGTGCCAAGCCATGCCGGGGGCTCTGCCAGCACTGGGATCTGGGGACTCACCTGGTGCCAAGGAGGAGAGCTGCTTGTTTCCCTTGTGTGGATTTCTGCACTATATATTTATTTCCTTTTGTTTTGTTGGAGAAGGTGTCAGGAAGGGAAAACCTGAGAGCCCACAAGAGACAAGGCAGTAATAGAATAAACATACAGATGTTTTGAAATTCTTCTATAATAAGCCATGTGATTTTTTTAAAGAAACTTTATTACTAAAGTTTTTTTCCTGCTCAACATTTTGCTCTGGGATAATGGGTGGGTGAGGGGGGGTTTCTAAAGGAGGAAAACCAGTGCTGCTGAGAGTTTTCCCTTCAAAAGGCCCATTTCCACCATGGGGATTGTTCCAACCATTTTTTTTTGGTACCACTTTGTGATTTCTAACACATTTTCAAGAGCAAGGGGGTGCTGGAGCTGTGAGTAGGGATCATTGCTGGTCTGGAGTGCTCTTAAGGAATAGCTAATTTTAGCCATAAATGCATAACATGTTCATAGAATCATAGAGTCATAGAATCCATTGGGTTGGCAAAGACCTCCGAGATCATCATGTCCAACCCTTGGGCCAACTCCAGTCCCTTTACCAGATCATGGCACTCAGTGCCACGGCCAAGCTCACTTGAAAAACCCCCAGGGATGGGGAATCCACCCCCTCTCCGGGCAGCCCATTCCAATGCCTCAGCACTCTCTCTGCAAAGAATTTTCTTCTGCTCTCCAACTTCCATTTCCCCTGGCAGAGCTTGAGCCCCCCGTGCCCCCTTGTCCTATTGCTGAGTGCCTGGGAGAAGAGACCAACCCCCACCTGGCCAGAACTTCCCTTCATATTCAGGGCTTATGGAAAAAGTTCATGGAACAGAATGACAGCCCTCAGATGCTGTGGCTGCAACTTCCCAGTCTGAGCAGCTGGAGTTCCCAGTGAAAGGCACCATGGAAGGCACTGTTTGCTATTCCATATGTTTTTATCTTAAGCCTGTAGAGAGGTTTGAATCATAGAAGGATTTGGGTTGGGGGGGACCTTAAAGATCATTGTCAGTGCACTAACCCAAGGCTTCAGTGTGCAGGAAGATTAATGCTTTGCTGACTTTGGGTATATGAAAAGAGCTGTCACCTGCTAATAATAACTCTGAGTGAAGTGATGTTAAATGATAACTCTTAACATAGTGATGTTAAATTTCATGCAGCCTGAGCAGAAAGCTGAGCTTTCCAGGAGTGTGCATCAGCCATGCAGTGAAGTGGGAGTCTTGATTGCCACTGAGATGAAACCTTTGTTTCATTAAGGGCTGTTGTGCAGGTCCCTCCTTTTCCTCTGATATCAGAAATGCTCAGTTGCACATTGAATCCGTGATGGATCTCATGCACTCTCAGAAAGCACCAGGAATGCAATAGCCCTGATCCTGAGGGTGGTGGGGTAATGCAAAGAGCCCAGGGAAACCGTGGGGAGTTGTTTTAGCAAGGAACACAGCATGGAATAGGAGACAGCTGCACCAACACAGCATCACAGCTGCAGGATGGGACCCGCCCCCTCTGTGCCAGCAGGATTATCAGAATTCAGAGAGGGGATGGAGAACACTCCTACTCACTTCAGCAAGGAAGACCTCTGGCTCTTTCAATCCTAGATCCCGCCTTGAACTTCGAAGGGCCACATAATAAATCCCTGAACAGGAAATGAAGAAATACTCTGAGCAGAGGGACCGAGGGACTGAGCTCCCATGGGGTGCCCACCTCCTGCACCTCCACAGCCTCACACTCCTCATCCTCTTGAAGAAGTGCTGGCTATCTTTACAAATGCCTAATTCAGTCAGCTCTGTGGATTGAAGGCTGTTATTTTAGCACCAGGTTTCTCACTGACTCCTCCTCCTGGTCAGTCCCTTGGCTCGGTGTAGTCACTGGGGTGGGGGTTGGCTCTTGCTCTGACTTTTATGGGTGGTTGTGAATAGTCCAAATCCAGAAGAGCTGTTGGTTTTGGCACATTTAAGGGATCCTAACCCGGTGAGACCAACCAGAGTGCCTTTCCCTAGGAATAAAAATGGACATGTTACAATGGATGCATGAAGTTGGATATCGGAAAAAACTTCTTTGCAGAGAGAGTGCTCAGGCATTGGAATGGGCTGCCCAGAGAGGGGGTGGATTCCCCATCCCCGGAGGTTTTTCAGCTGAGCTTGGCCGTGGCACTGAGTGCCATGATCTGGTAAAGGGACTGGAGTTGGCCCAAGGGTTGGACTTGATGATCTCGGAGGTCCTTTCCAACCCAATCCATTCTGTGATTCTATGATGCTATTCCTATTTTTAGCTGCTCTCCCAGAGGTTGCTAGCAGGGAATATTTGCTTGCTGGGCTGCTGATTGTGGGCTAAAATCTTTACATCAAGCTTTTGTTCCCAAGATCAAGCTCTGCCTGTTGAACGCATCCTCCCTGTGCCTCGCTGCTGGAAGCGCAGGGAGCCTGCAGCGTAAAGGAGCAGGTTGTCCTGTGTGGCAGGGCAGGAGGAAGGCGTGGATGCTTTAGCAGGGATTCAGCGAGCACTGCTGTGAAGAATCACCCTGCAATTCCGGCAGTTCACACCCAGCCGCCCACCCAGTTCATTTATCAAAGCACTCGCGAGTCAAAGCAGGTGAGGCATTAACACAGTATGGAGCAGTGAGAGGCCATTCCTGCAGCGCGTGGAGGTGCTTCGTGTGCCATCCATGGGGGCACGGGATGATGGGACTGACCCTGGGCATGGCTCCTGTGCTGACATTCCGGGGAAGGTGGTTGATCTTGCCAGGCTTAACACACAGCCCTGGGAAGGGGCGTTTCAGAAACAGAAGGTGTTGGTGGTGTGGAATTAACCCCCAGGCTTTCCACGGACTTACCCACCTCAGACAGTGGGTTCCAGACACCTGGAGCTCCCCAGCTCGATCCAATCTAAGTCTCTCTGTAAGTGGAGTGACCACAGTGGATGAGGCAGAGCCTTAGGACTGCTTTGATCTTCTGACGCAGGTCCCAAGTCTGTGTCAGCGGAAATCCACCTTTGTAATACCCAGCATTGCACGGAAAGGCAAATGATTCCCTTGATCTGGTTGTCCCAGAAACTCCACCATAGCTTATTTCATCCTTTGGGATTCACATCTGAGAAGTCCCTCCTCAACAAGGAAAATGGGTCAGGAACAGTTGCTTCAAACCACGAGTTTGCAGTATGTGTCTTTTCTACTTGGCTCAAGTATTATTTTCCCTGTTTCATTTTTCGTGTATTTGTCATTAAGTGCAACTGCTTTAATTTTAGTTTTCCATTTCGTGGTTGAGTTTGATTTGTGGGCACTACAAACAAAGTCAGAGGGAGGGGATGCTGAATGCAGGACAGGCTCTTCAGACACACCACTGTCCTTTCATCCCTGTTTTGTGTGACTGGCCAGTGCTTTGAAGAGCTAAAATCTGTCTTTAGGAGACCTTGAACTGAGCAGGCCCTTTTTCTCTGTTGTAATGCATATAGAAAATGTCAGGCTTCCAATTTCGGTGTTAATGCAGCTGTAATGGGATTGCAGCAGCAAGAATGAGGGTTTCTCCTGGTTGGAACGTGAGGCCCTGGAAATGGGGAAGGTTTTATTCCCAGCAGAGCACAGTGGCTGTGGAGAATCAGACCAGCAGCTCTCTGGGGCTGTTCTAACAAAGTGAATGCAAATGAAGACAGAATGATTGTCCTTGAGCAACCACTGACCAAAACTTTCTTCAGCTTCACAGGGTGGTTTGGGATCACAATGGTTTGGGATGGAAAGGACCTGAAAGACCGTCTTGTTCCAACCTCCATTTGCCATGGGCAGGGACACCTCCCACCAGCCCAGGCTGCTCCAAGCTCTGTCCAACCTGGCCTGGGACAATTCCAGGGATGGGGCAGCCACATCTTCTCTGCCCAACCTGTGCCAGAGCCTGCCCACCCTCCCAGGCAGGAATTCCTTCCCAATATCCCATCTCTCCCTGCCCTCTGGCACTGGGAAGCCATTCCCTGTGTCCTGTCCCTCCATGCCTTGTCCCCAGTCCCTCTCCAGCTCTCCTGGAGCCCTTTTATGCCCTGTCAGGGGCTCTCAGGTCTCCCTGGAGCCTTCCCTTCTCCAGGTGAGCCCCCCCAGCTTTCCCAGCCTGGCTCCAGAGCAGAGGAGCTCCAGCCCTTGGAGCATCTCTGTGACCTCCTCTGGACTCTCTCCAGCAGCTCCACATCCTGCACCTCTGGGCCCAGAGCTGGACACAGGATAACTTTTGTTTTCAGGTTAGTGTTTATTCCTCACAGTTCCTGCCACACCCCAGTGCAGGTGGGAGCAGAGCTCCCTCCACCCCACACTTGCTGTGCCCAGCCCACCCCCAGCCCTCTGGTGCCTCTTTCTGCTGTTTCCCTTTGCTCCTGCCCTGCCTGTGGCTGCTGGTCCAGCCTGTGGACACTGCACAGGGATCTGTCACCAGCTCTCTGTAGTTTGAAGGAAAAAAAAACCCAAGCTGCTGAATCAAACTGTGTTTTTCAAGCTTAACCTAATCCTTTTTAAAGCTTTATTAACACCAAATTAAATTAGAGTTTATTTGTTCATTTTTATTTCTTCTTAGGCATTATTTCTAATTTATTGGAGAGAGCAAGTGAGTCTTTTAGGCCTCATGATACCTTGGTTGCCTTCTAGAAAGGAGCAAATCTTAGCATTTTCCAACCTATTTTTTTTTCAAACCTGTGAGTTTTCATTCCTTTTCATTTAAAATATTTCCACAATTAAATTTTAAGTATTGGGTAGCAAACCCCAGTATCATTTCCAGTTGTAAAGAAATATGTTATTTGTAACTCAGAGGGGGAATTATGCTTGCAAAGTGATGGTTTCCACTGAGGTGGATCAAGCAGGAGCTCAGCAGGTGCTGAAGCACTTTGCTCATGATTTGATCTGTCAGACACCTGATGGCAACAGCCTGAGCTTTTAGTGGCAGCAAGAAGGGATTTCCTTCTAGTTTTCCTCTGAAAACTGTCACTCATGCAATATTTTCCATCCTCACATAGCCTGACTTGTATCTGCTCCAAAACTTGATTAATTCTTTTACCCTTTTTTAACTTTTTGTGTCCCACTTGCAGAGAACAGGAGAGTGATGGTTATTTTTGCAGGAGGCAGATGCAGCCCTGGGAGTGGGAGTGACAAAGGCCCCCAGATCTCCCTGGAGCAATTTCACCTCTCAGCCCTGCTGCTCCTCAGGGATGAGCCATCCAGCTGCCCGTGCCAGGGTGGACACACAGATGTTCTCCTGCTCTCAGCACAGGTGATGGAGGGGGAGCAGTTGGCCATGACCCTCGTGGTGCCGACATCCACCAGGTGTGTGGGAGCTGAAAGGCAGAGGGTTTTCCCTTGTTCCATGCAGTGTGTTTCCAATTTTAATTCAGCTCATTGCTTCCTAACCCTGGGAGGTGCCAGGGAGATGCCCAGAGGGGCACAGGGACAAACCTTATAGCAGGGCCTGTTGTGATAAGGCAAGAGGTGATGGTTTTAAACTGAAAGAGAGTCGATTTATCTTAGACATAAGGAAGTTTTTTACAATGAGGGTCGTAAAACTTTGGCACAGATTGCCCAGAGAAGCTGTGGCTGCCCCATCTCTGGGAACATTCAAAGCCAGGTTGGATGGGGCTTGGAGCAACCTGGACTACTTGAAGATTGCAGGGGAATTGGAACTAAACAGTCTTTAAAGTCCACTGGTGAATTTGTTAGGTGCTGTGTTTGATTAATACAACACAATCATCTGCCAGGGGTGGGTAACTGGTGGCTCAGCACCTGAGCTGACAGGAGGCACTGAGCTGCCTCTCATTTTCTTTATTTCTACCTTTTTTGGCAATGAACATTTTTAACACCTTTGAATAATTCTCAGCTGTAACTGCACAGTCATCGTGGGGGGGAATGATAATCAGAACGTCTCTGATTCCAACGCCCTGTGCTTTTCCCTTTTCCAGAAATACTCGCTCAGACTGACACCTGCTATTGTGCTGATGCTCCTTTTGCTTCATCAAACTTCTCTGCTGGTATTTCATCTACTCTTCTTTTTCGGTTACAGTTACAAAAGGCACTGACTCAACTCTTTCACAGTTGTCATTTCAAAAATGGATTCAGAATAACAACACAGAAAAAAGTGGTGTGTTTTTTTTTGGTGGGGAGGGAGAATGCAGGGAACACAAAAAGTACTAAATAGAATAAAGTTAAGCACAACTTCTTAGCAGGAGCTGGAAGAGCAGATCAGCATGTTTATTATCACTTTGGAGTCCATATTTCAGGGTGTTTTATGCAAGGATAAGACACAAGCAGTGTCTGGGAAGAGCTGGTGTCGACAGCGTGTGCTGCACTCTGGCCAGAGCTGCCGTTCAGGATGGATCCATCAGGACTGGAATGGCAGAGGGCTGGGATGTGCAGGAGATGGCCCGAGGGGAAGCAGCGGGTCCGTGCCCGGTGCCGGCTCTGGGGGGTTCGGAGCCGCGCGTGGCCGTGGCAGGACGTGCCGTGGCTCCCTGCCCGCCGCTGCCAGCCCGTCACAGCCTCTGCCAGCTCATCTCCCGCTGAAATGTGATGTGCCGCTTGCCATCTGCACAGCATTAAGTGACCTACCCCCTTCTAAATCAGAGGCTGGCTTGACAACTGCTGTCTGCAGCAGGGCTTTGGCTGGCTGCCCTCCAGGGGAGGCTGGAGCAGGGCAAGGCATATTCCTGAAGAAGATCCACTGGTGAAAACAGGTGAGGGGTTTTAAAAATATATTTAGAACTATTAACATCATTTATTTCCAAAAAAACCCAGCTGCAGATTTAATTTTATTTTCTGCATTTTATCAAAAGCTTCAGAAAACACTCAGTGAAAGTGGCTGTGAAGTATTTTGAACCCCATGGAATGGGATGAGTTTGAAGACGTGAAGACTGAAGGTCGGCTGCTGGGACAAGGTAAGGTCCCTACGTCACTTGGCTTGTGTCTGATCAAAGACATGTGCACATTTGCTTTCAGAATGTGACCTGGCAGTCTATGATTTCATAACTAAAAGGATGGGTGAGCTACTGAGTCCTTGGGCAGCTTCACTCGGTTTCTTCTTAAGGCTCCTTATTTTTAGCAGACTGACCCAAACCATCCCATTGAAGTTGGACTACATGATCATTGTATCCTGACATCAGGGGCTTGGCTTTACTGGGATGCCAAATAAATACGGTACAACTCCTACTAAGACAGGCTGAGCACATTGGGGTTGTTCATCCTGGAGAAGAGAAGTTCCAGGGAGACCTGAGAGCCCCTAAAGGGGGTCCAGGAGAGCTGGAGAGGGACTTGGGACAAGGCATGGAGCGACAGGACAGAGGGAATGGCTTCCCACTGCCAGAGGGCAGGGATAGATGGGATATTGGGAAAGAATTCTTGGCTGGGAGGGTGGGCAGGCCCTGGCACAGGTGCCCAGAGAAGCTGTGGCTGCCCCATCCCTGGGAGTGTCCCAGGCCAGGTTGGACAGGGCTTGGAGCAGCCTGGGCTGGTGGGAGGTGTCCCTGCCCATGGCAGGATGTGGAACTATTGAGTCTTGAAGGTTCTTTCCAATCCAAACCATTCTGTGACTGTATGAAATGCAGTGCCCAAGCACCTTGTACAGGTCCAGCCCAGCCCCTGTGGCTTCCAGGGAGCTCCAGCCACACACCTGGTGGAAAAGGAGGGACAGACTGTGAGTCCAGAGCCTTTGGGGATGTGCCATGTGCAGCAGAATCAGGGCCCAGGAAGCAGCTAAAGCAAAGGGGAGAGAGAGCTTCAAGCAGGTGAAAGCCTCATTGTTGCTACTGGCAACATCTCTGGGCTGCACAGGATTTGATAAGCCGTGGGAAGGCAGGGAGGAGGTTTCTTCATCCATCTAACGATACTGTGGGATGGGAATGCGTCTACCACCCGTTTTCAGCTGAGCTCATTATAGAATCGAAACTGGCTATTGATCATAAATTCCCTATTTAAACCCTTTGGGGAGAAAAGCCTCTTCAGTCCACAGTGAACCTTTCCTGCCATATTTGCAGGTTAATCAACAGTTTTCATCCTTTATGAAAACTCATAAAGCACATGGTCTCTCTCTTAATGCAGTTCTCTCTCACTTGGAAACCTTCCCCATCCCTTCTATTTTCCAAAGCAAAATAATTAAAATCAGAGGTTGTTTTGCATCCCAGTGCAGCTCTTTTTTTAATGTTAATGGAAAAAATGGCACAGATTATTTTACCACAAGAATATTTTAGCACATGTACTATTTCTCCCCAAACAGGGTAGACTTTACAGTAAAAGCCTTTCTGTCTTGTTTGCTGAGCTTCTGAATCCCTCTGGATTTGCCCTGGGAGCCAAGCACTGACCTCAGTACTGCCCTTGCTGTGCCCAGCACATCCTCTATGCCCTCCTGCTTTCCCCTTGCTCACTGCAGCACCAGCAGCTCATCCCATCTCCCTGCTGAGCGTTCCCCAGCCCCAGGAAGGGGATAATAATGCTGTGCCATGCATAAGGATTAATATTTTAAAGTGGGTTGAGGTTAAAGGGTGTTACATGGATCTGGTCTGTGCTGCTGGAGGTCAGCAGAAGCTTTAGGATAAGGACGGCGTAATAGTACTTTAAAAAATAATTATGGTTTATTCTTTTCTAATCCAGTTATATTCTAGAAGAGCAGTGAGTAGTTCTAGTGTAATGGCCATGGAAGTGGATCACAAGACATGCAGACCCTGGTGGCTCCCAACACTTGGATTAGCCCTAATGCCTTCTCTCCTCAGCACCGAAATTTCTGCTTGCAGAGTAGTTTATAGTAAGCTCTGTGCTGCATAAAGACTAAAACATATCACCAGATGATTCCCTACACATTACATTTTCCTTCCCAGGGATGATTTTTACTCACAGCAGTGGCACAGCATTCCATGCAGCCAAGCCCAGCCCACACAGCCCTGGATTTGTCCCACATAACCCTGTCCTGTGCTTGTGTGGCTTGGACATCACCTCCTGCTTGTGCCCCCCATTGTTGTTTGCAGATGAATTCCCAGGCACGGAGCAAAGCAGCTGCCTCTGTGCTGCCCCTTCAGCCATGCAGACAGATTGCCCATCTGCAGGGTGTGCCCTAAGGCTGGGTGGCAGTAACTTGGTGCCCTTTCTCCTGCTCACTGCAGTCCAGCAGGGATTTGCACCATCGCCTGTGCAAGGATTGGCATCCAGGTCATGCCATGTGGCTGCAGGTGGGCACCAGGTGCTCCCTGGCTGAAGTTCCAGGTGCTGCACATGTGCACCCCAGAGCACCCCAGTGTGCAAAGCCAACTCAGGTTAAGAGGATCCATCCCTGCTTTTATCCTCTGGATGAACAGGCAGCCCTGGCCCTGCTGGTGTTGGGTATCAGTCTGTTGGAACAGCTGCCCATCACCTCCTGGAATGTGCTGCATTATTCATCAGAGAGATTAAAAACTGGAGGAGCCCTTGTTGGTCCTGTTTAAACTCTCTGTTCCTGCAGCACTGAAAGGAGTGGTCATTACCTGTCTCCTCTTTCAGGGTAGATCCAATTTGCGGGGACACAAATTTCCCATGAAAATCCATAGGACTCCTCAGGGCCAGGATGATTTATTTATAGGAATGACCTCACCACCATTCTGAAGATTGTTTGCTGACATTTGTGTACTGTAGAGTATTTGTGTACTGTAGAGTGTTTGTGGGAAGAAATTCCCTGTATTTCTAATTCCCTTTCCAATCTGAAAAAGGTTTTGCAACCTGTTATACTGTCTGTTAAACTCTGGAGTAAACTCACAGCTGAGACCCATTTGTGGCTCACTCAGACCACTTGCTTGTTTTCCATGCCTGTATTTTCCTGTTCCTTCTCCAGCTCCAGAGCCTGGCACTGCCCTATGGAGCAGCACTGCTGTGTTTTCCTGCAGGATGCAGCTCCACAGCATCCCCAAACACACATCCCTTGTGCTGCTGCCTGGCTGTGTCTCAAGGAGTCCCACTACGTAGGCTGGAAATGTCCCCAGGGTCACCCAGCACTGCCCAGACCTGCTCTGACCGAGGCACAAACTGCTCTGACTGAAGTGCAGGTGCTTGATCCGTGGGCTTGGCCACGCAAACCTCTGGGCAGGTTCTTGATGAGCAGGAGCTTCCTGGGGCAACGTGACTGTCCTTTTTGTGTCCTGTTTGTAAACAGCCAGGCTGGGCTCACCCAGAAGGCTTTTGTTTGAAGGTCCTTAAATAGCTCCTGACAATTATTTTAGGATTTTGAACAGGGAAAGGGCTGGTAAATG
The DNA here is from genome assembly GCA_013396695.1 of Sakesphorus luctuosus. Lineage (NCBI taxonomy): Eukaryota > Metazoa > Chordata > Aves > Passeriformes > Thamnophilidae > Sakesphorus > Sakesphorus luctuosus. Next base: position 38,574 of record VWZD01008015.1, on the reverse strand, counting down.
TGTTTGGAAAGGCCTGACTGCTGCAGTGGGAGAGGAGGGAGGTGTGGATGCAGCAGGATGTGAGTGGTGAATATGCAGTGAAATGACTTTTCTGAGCACTGCTGTGTGTTTGGGAAAGGCAAACCTAATGCTGATTCTTCTGCTGAAGACATTGAGCCATTTCTCCAGCTTGAGATCTTTGTTAGTTATCACTTTCTGTGGGTAAGAGCAGAGAGAGAAATAAATTACCTTAAATCTCATTCCTGAGTTTGCACCATGGCAGGGATCACAATTTGGCAGCCAATGCTCACCTCCCTCTCAGGAATCTCAGCATTAGATGTCCCCAGGCATGTGACAGACATCTCCCTGAGACCCTGCACTGACCCCTCTGTCCAGGCTGAGCCTCCCGAATTCCACAGACAGCCCCTGAATGGTCTTTGCACCATTCCTGCCCCTCACTGGGCAGACCAGAAATCCAGCCCACTACTGCTTCAACAAGGAACCAGAACAAGGTACCAAAATCCCTCAGGGAATGGTGGGAGATCCAAGCAGATGCCACATTTCAAGCTGCAGCTTGATGCTCTGCAGAGAAACACGAGGCAGGGGATGGTGGAACCCATCAGTTCCACATGGGAATAAATACACTCCTGCCTGGCACAGCCAAACTCTTAACGAGCTTCTGGCTTCATGCAGGGAAAATGGTGATGGCAGCAAAGCAAAAGATTTAAAAATGTTCCAGGAAATAAGTGTTCCCATCACTGCAGATGCCTGGCTAGGGATTGGCAGGTCTGGATCATGCTCACTTGGAAACTGGCTGCTGTCTCATGGACAAAATGCCTTGTAGCCAGGCCCACATTTTGTGAAGTGACAAGGACTTGTCCAGGTTTTGTCCCCCATCTCCTCACTTTGTCCCTGCAGGACTTTGTTGGTCACCTGAAGCCATTTGATGCTGTATAATCTGCTTTGGGATGTGGGGTCTGGTGAATGCTTCATCCTAAATGATGAAGGATCTGTCCCAGAAAGGTCCCCTTGAGCTATTTCCAGGCACTCAGCAANGTGATTCTATTTCCAGCATTCTGCAGCAGGAGCTGAGATGGTCCATGAGCTCTAAGACATTTGAGTAAGAAATGGCAGCAATGTTCCATTTAGATGAGGCAGATACTGGCAGCTGGGCTGGAAACTTTCTGAAAATGAGGTGAACTAAGAAGTTAACAACTTCTGAAGTGTCATAATGGTGAAAGGAGCATCAAATCCTGAAGACATGGGACCAGGTCTTGGGTTAATTGCCTTTCATGGAGACAGTCCAGGACCTGGTGCTTTTCACAGGGTTCTTCAAATAGTTTACTCTTGAGCAAAGGGAGAAAAACTACTGAGTTGCAGTTTGGACCAGGGGTAGGAGTTATCTGACAAGCTATAATTTGAAATCTCTGAAGTCTAGGAGAGAGAAGTCCTTTTAAAGTATCAAACTGATGGCAGTTCCAGGCTGGGACTTCATGTGCCATTAGGGAATGGAAATTCAATCATGCAAAACAGCTAAACATAACAACTGCTGAAAGAGAGCCTGTTTTGTGGAAGAAAATAGGGAGGCTGAGCCTCCAGATTTGTTCTCTCGTGTTCTGCCTGAGGTTTTTGGAAATTACACAAAGCAAAGATTAACCCCTGGCTGGAAGAAGCCCTAAAACCCTCCAGGTTTTCGCAGTGTGTCTGTGTGGTTAAGGGTTAAACTCTGAAACCCATCTCTTTGTCCAGTGTCTCCTTCAAAACAGGTAAACTGGACTTGGAACCTGCCTTTAAGCTCTTCATCAGATTCCAGCATATTTCTGAGAATTCCTGCTAAAATATGTGACTTGGGAAAAAAAAATTATTACCAAAAATTTGAAAGCAGATTTTTTCCCTCTCCCCCAGTTTGATTTACAGAAAACATCAAAGTATTAAATGTGGCCCTGACCACACACGGAAGTGCTGGGGTAAACAAGGGAGGGTTATCTCACATCTGACCCATCAGGGTTGTCCTGACCTACCACAAGATTTGTTTGAGCATTTTGCTTTTCACAGGTCGTAATTTTGGGTTTTTCCTTGCAAAGCCTTGTCTGTACTTAAGGAAACAGAAGCACAAAGGCCCCCAAACACAAATGTGAGTGTAACACAGAACCCCCCTCAGCAAACACAGCTCCAGCTTCACACAGCCTTAAATCTCTGCTCATCTGAAGTCATCTCTGGGGTTTACATGGGGTTTCCCACCTATATATAGAAGAGAGGGGAGTTTTCCTGCTTGTAACAAATATTCAATATTTTGGCTTGTGGTCAGCTCAAATATTTTTCCAATATTATTTAAAGAATTTTGACTTCAATTTGTGCCAGACCTCATGTTTCTTTCCCCTGTGCTGCTTTTTCATGCCTATGTATGATTCATTTAATCTTCCCCTAAAGAGTCTGGGGAATTAGATTAACGAGGCAAATTAATAAACTACTGTAGCCATGAGACCTCTTACACTTTATTCACCAAGTACAGTCCATCATCCTTAACTCAGAGGTCCAGAGCAAGTCATTAATGAGCAGATTTGCCATCCTCGGTGCTGGGTGGCTGCTGCCCTCCAGGATGCTGCTGGCTGGAGCTGGGGCTGGGAATGCCACAGGGATTTGGGGAATTGGGAGGCTGCTGAGACAGTGGATGGCCACGGGGTGTTCTGCTACAGCATCAGGTGTGTGGCTGCCCTGGATCCCTGCCAGGGGAATGCACTGTGTAGCTGGAGATTTTATCACAGCCCATTGTAACTCAACAAAAATGAAGCAATTAGAGCTTGGACCTGAGCCTACAGTGCTTGGGAGTGTCACAGGCCTCACCTTTATGGGGACTAACAGCAAGGTTTGGTTCCTTCTGCCGTGGCTTCATCCATCACTCTCACAGTGACTTCCCCTCCCACGGGCTCGGTAAGGTTAGTTTGGGGCTGTGCACCCTCCTCTGAGGTTTTGAGGTCTTTTCCATCACCAGGCAGATGGAGATATGGGGGTTACCCTGCCCACATTCACATGGAGGTCAGCAAAAAGCAGCCCCAGACTTTGCAGAGGGTCAGTTTAGGAGCAGTAGCTGTGTGTGCTCTGAGCACCTCCAGCCCTTTGGCCAGGGGAAGGAGGAGAATGTCCAGCTCAGGACAGTGGGATGTGCCTCCAGGAGATGAGTCCATGCCTGGGTGTTGCCTGGGCCGTGGTGGGGTGGGGTGGGTGCTGTTGCTCTGCACAAGCTCCTGGGCAGGGCTGCAGACCATGATCCTGATATCCATCTCTGTTTATTGTGATATATTAAGCCATTTGAACAGCGAGCACCTGGCAGTGCTCCTTGGCAGGCAGCCCACGCTCTGGGGAGCATCACTTGCTGACTCCTGCTCTGCCCAGCCCCTGCCTGCCCCAGCAGCATCTTTGGGAGCGGCACAGAGAGCTGGGAGGGACTGAGAGGGCAGAGCCCACCCCCAGACAGCTTTTCTCTGAGCAGGTGTGGACTGGAGGACTCCTCCTTTTTCAGTAATGTTGCCCTTTCTGGTGAGCTTTTTCCTCTGGTGGCCCATGGCTGAGGTGCAGAGGGAGCACCAGGGAGGGCTGTGTTCTGGCAGGCAGCTGCTTTTGCTGTCCAGGAGACACGGGAGGGCACAAAGGCAGGTGAGATTTGGCTTTCACTAGAGCTCTCCTTGCAAAGTGCCCCCCTGTCTCTCTGGAACAGTTTTAAAGAGACACAGTTGGAGTGCAGGGAGGTGGGGCAGAGCAGGGACTCCCATCAGCCTCATTCAGAGAACTCAAAGGCCCCTGAGTATGGCAGTGATGATGTCCTGACTCACCCAGTTCTCTGCTGGCATGGGATGTGGAGGTGGGTTCCTTGGAAACCTGGAGATGGCAACGCAGTGATTGCCATGGAGCACCTGCTGGGAAGTGGTGACTTTGGCTGTGGTTCAGTCAGACCCTAAAGTTTCACCCAGTCAGGTTGGAGACAGAAACATTTGTCTCACCAGGGAGAGTAATTTCTGTGCATCCTTTAATGTGGGAACCCCACCTTTGTTAGGGAGAATGGATCCAAGCACTCCAGAGCATCCTGAAAATGGAGCAGACTGGATCACTGTCTGGAGCTCTAGCAGGTTTGGGACTGAATGCTTCCCCAAGCTCCTTTATAAGCAGAATTTTCTAGTTGTTTCTGTCAATATTGCCATGTGTAATCTGTTTGGCTTGCCTGGGGGACCAGCAGGACACTAATTAATTAATGATCACAGGAATGACTCACTTTCCTTGTGCCTTCCTGTGGCACCTCCTTTGTCACAGTAGGAAGCAGGAGCACAGATCCTGCTCCAGGCTGCTCTGGCCTGTCTCCTGGGAAGGAGATCAGCAAACCAGGAGTTCACAGGGACCATGCAGCGTTTGTCACTCGCCCAGTGCCACCACAGAAGAAGCAGCATGGTGTGAGTGAGCTGAACAGCCACTCAGTGTTCCTGAGGAAAGCTGGGAATGTCAGGATTTTAACAGCATTGGGATTACTGCTGCCTGCTCAAACGAAGAAGGCAATACCTCTGTAATTAGTGTGACTTCCTGAACAAAAATGGGGAAGCTGCTTGCCCTGGTCCAAAGGCAGACTGGGCTGTAAGGCTCCAGCATCAAGGAGGATTGCACATCCCCAGTGCTTCCCCAAAAAGTCCCATGGAAGCTCCATTGCTGGTACACATCCTCCTGCTGGAATGCCCAAGGGTGGGAAATCTTGCCAGGGTTCAAATTCTCCCCCCACCCAAAAGCAGTGATATAGTGAGAACACAGAACTTGTATCTCATTTAGGACAGAATGAAATTAATCCAGATTTGGCCACCTGGTCCAACCAGGAGGGGGGAGGAGAGAAGCTGGAACATCCCCATGGAGGGTTCAGCTTTCCCTGTGGGTGGGCAGCAAGCTGTTGGTTGTGGGCAGATCCCTTCCCTGTGAGATGATCCCAGCTGCCCGTCCTCAGACGTGGCTGAATTCCCCATTCCCAGACAAGGCTTGGTCATATCCTCTTATGACAGCTCAGAGTCTGTCATTATTGACATGACCAGACTGAGAGAGGAGGGCAGGGCCCATCCCTGCTGCCCTGCCTGCAGCTCCCAGGGGGGATGGTGGATGCAGAAGCAGGATGGATGCAGGAATAGGATAAATGCAGGAGCAGGACTGATGCAGGAATAAGATGGATGCAGGAGTGGGGTGGATACAGGAATAAGATGGATGCAGGAGCAGGATGGATGCAGGAGCAGGATGGTTGAAGGAGCAGGATGGATGCAGGAGTAGGATGGATGCAGGAGTAGGATGGATGCAGGAGCAGGATGGATGCAGGAGCAGGATGGATACAGGAATAGGATGGATGCAGGAGCAGGATGGAGGCAGGAATAAGATGGATGCAGGAGCAGGATGGATGCAGGAGCAGGATGGATGCAGGAGCAGGAAGCTCTGCTACCATTAGAAACCATTAGAAACCCTATAGAGAAAAAAGCCTCTGAACCCCAAACCCAACACCACCAATATCATTGTGTCAAAATAAAACTTATATATATGTATATAATTTTCTTTTCACTGAAAGGGAATATTTCCATGTAATTTAGCATTCCATTAGAAATCCTGTAGGAAAAACACCCTCTGAACCACAAACCTACAACCCTCAATGTCACTGTGCCAAAATAAAACACACACATATATATTATTTTTCATAATGTTTTTGATTTTTTTTTTAGCTGAAGGGGGTGATTTCCATGTTATTTAGCAATCCATTAGAAATCTTATAGGAAAAAAAGCCTCTACACAGCAAACCCACAACCCATAATATCACTGTACCCAAATAAAACATATATATATATTAACTGAAGGGGAAGATTTTAATGTTGCAGCATTGATAACCAGAATGAGGAGTGGCTGCCTGAGCCCCTCAGAGCCCCACTGTGTGTTTCTTGTTCGTGCTCCACTATGTGATTGTAGGATAAAACATCACAGATCTTCCTTTGGCTCCTGCTCAGGCAAAGGTTGGAAAATTCTGGGTTTTTATGGATGTCTTTGTCCATGTAGCATGTGCAAGTTTAGCCAAGAAGGATGTGAGCACTTCAGAGAAATTGATGTCCAGTAAAAGAACAGGCCCACTACATCCTCTCTTACTTTCCTAAGGATATGATGGAGAAAGTCCAGTTGAAGTAGAACCAGGCAATGCAATGTGGATCTCGGCAATGCACTGAGGTGAAAGCTAAACTGGATGTTTACTTTCCTCCCACTTCCATCTGTGATCCACAGCTAGGAACAGAGGCTTAGTTCCCTGTTTATTTACTGGGAGATGATAGAATATCTCAGGATGCAGCAGCCCATGTTCTGCCAATTCCCAGTATAAACAGACAAAATATTTCCTGGGCTTGATTTGTAAGGAACAGCTGCTCTTTAGGATGTTGGAGGTATCTTTGCCTCAAACTAGTTTGATCAGGACGTAAAGACCCCTCCAAAATGTAAATACTCGACAGTTCAAGCAGACGGTGCAGCTGCTCAGTGAGGAAGGTGGAGTTGTGGGAACAGGGAAATTGCTGCTCCACAGGAAGATGTGAGTTAAATATTTCCTGTGGCGTGGGAAGTGTTGTCACGATGATGGAGAAAAACAGAGTGCCCAAGAAATGGGGACCACAGGGAAGGGTAATTAGTGACTGGCTCTGAGTGCTTGGTATTGAGGCTTAAGGACAATTACACAGGAGCAGGACTCACCTTTTACAAGTGTTCTGTGTAAGGGGAGAGAAAATGTGCCTAAACAGCAAACCAACTTCATTTAACAGAGTTTTCCCATTTTTTTCTATTCATCTCCTCTTAGTCATCATTTTTGTGGCCAAATGCTTTAATTTGTCACCAAATGCAGGTTTCCATCCATACCAGGTAACCTCAGTTGTCTTTTCAGTCTTAAAACCACACCGTGTTTTTGAGACCTTTTATTGCAAAAGGGCATTTAAAATGAAGGTGGTTCATTGCAAGCAACCCCTGAGACAGCTGTCAGGAGTGCTGCAGAAATTACAGCCTCTTCTACTGACCATTTACTGCAAGGGAGATGGAAAAAAACCAGCATGCAGATGATGATGAAAGCCAAAAGCATTTTTCAAAACTCAAGGACTTCACGCTAATAATAAAAAATTCCTTGTCTCTGTTGGTGGTGACCTTGTAAAAACCAGCTTGCCTGTGCATCTCAAAACATCAGGACTAAATTAGGCCTTGGTAATAGTCTGAGCTAGACTGTTTGTATTCCCTGGAGGGGTCAGTGTGCCGGGGCTGTGGCTTGTTTAGCCTAGTTTAGATGCAGTGAAACGTACTGGGATGTGTTCGAGTGTGGGGAGCTGCTCATGTGGCTTTCTCCTTGCATTTAGAGGACAGGACAGCTGGTGGGCAAGTGGCTGTTGGAGAGGTGGCTGCTGCAGGATGAGTGGAATACTTCTTTTAGATGGGAAATGTTCCCAAAAATGCAGATGTTGTGGTAAATGACAGTGGGTTTGCACAAGCTCATGAGTTTCAGCGTGTCCATTGAGCTACACTAAAGGTGCTTCCAGTTTTCCAGGATGGCAGAGAGATGACCTGGAGCTGATGGAATGTATCTTTTGGGCAGCCCTGTGTTACAACGAGGCATCCCCATCACTCCAGGGCTCCTCAGCATCCTCAGCTGGACACTGGAGGCTTCAGGAGATCCCACTGAGCTATGGAGAGCAAGTTCCAGAATTTCTGGATAAATTACAAAAGCCCCAAATTCTGGAATAATTTTAATTTTTGCTCTACGAAACATTTTTATTTTTCTGGCAAGTTTTCAACACTTCTGTAGAATTAAGTATTTCAGAACTTTGAAAATTGAAGCAGAAAAGAAAGAGTGGCCTTTAATCAGCTTTAGTTATGAACTTGGATGAGAAATATCAATTAAATAGTGATTTTTGACAGTTTTAGGCTGGAAGAAAAAGAAGCTAAAACTGTTCTTGGTGTTCTAGGTTAATGGCTTGTGATTCTAAATCATAATCTCTTTTATTTCACACAGCCTCTCCAGGCTTGGGACTTCATCATCTCTAGTCATGTTATCTCTCAAGGGAAAACAACTAGCTGAAATTTATTTGGGTTTACAACTCTGAAAAGAGGCAGAGTGTAGATGTTTTGGGGACAACTAGTGCACATTTAGACTACTTATTGGAGAAGGAATAATCAGTGTCAGTCAGACCCTGATCCCCAGATGGGAGAGGTTCAGACTCAGCAGCACAAGGCCCTGAGGAACAAGAGAGGCTGGACCAGATGATCCTTGAGGTCACTTCCAACCTGGTGTTCTCTGATTCTATGGCGTTATCTGATACACATCTAACACCAAAACTGTGGAAAATACCTACAAGTACATAAAATTGTTGTATCCAGAGCTGTGGCACAGCAGCCTCTGGAATGGGCACTGCAGCCATGGGGTCCAACTGCAATGCCTGATGGTTTGGAAAGAAAAGGAATATGTAGGTATTCTGCTATAGGAGAAAATGAGCTAAACAGAGCAGATGTACCCAAAACATTCCTTATTTTTCCTGGCATGTTTTAGGAAGGCCATGATTACTGCTGGCTGTAAGGACTCAGCCTGAGAGAGCTCTTAGTGAGAGCAAATCTACTCATTCCTCTGTGCTAAGCTGGGATCTTGATCCAGCACTGGCCCAGAAAGAAATGCCTTCTGTATTGTGAGCTGGAAGTCAAAAACATTGGGAAAAAAACTCAACCAATTTGTTTATTTTGTTCCAAAGCATTTGAATTAGCTTTTTAAATAATGACTTCTAGGAACCAATGTTTGTGGTTCTCTTTTTGGTCTTTACCCCTCATTTCTGAACCTTCAGCCTGCACTGAGGTTATATTTAGTCCGTATTTATGCTTTTCTGTGGTGCCTTGAGGATTAGAAATCTACTCTGAAAATAAAACCTCAAAGTCTAACTCAATCACTTGACTCTGGAGGCAGAAGGTCTAGGACAGGAAGCAAATACTCCAAGAAAAACATCAAAGTACTGACAGCTGACAGAGCTGTGATGTAACAGTGTTTAACTGAGAAGATCTAACAGGACCATGTGCCAAGACAGGCAACAGCTCCAGGAGGAAGCCAAAGTCCAAGGGACTTCTCTAGAGGGCTTCCCAAACAAGGTGAAGCTCTTTCACTAATACACCAGCAAGGCCTTATTTGGAATGTTCTCTGATGTGAGAGGGACACAGCCAAGACATGAACATGGTTCAGATTTGGAGCCATGTGTCTGAGGGCAGCTCAACTCCACTCAACCTCTTCCCTGAGTGCCTGAAACCTCTTGAAGACTAAGTGATCCGGGCAAGATGTGCACTGGAATAACAGAGGGAAAACTCAAAGCCAGGATGGCAAGATAAGAGAAACAGCCACAAAATGAAATGGCAGAAGTTCTGTTTTTTCAGTAGAGTGGTTGGAAAGCACTAATCCAAACAGACTTCTGCTCCATTTTAACAATAGTCTTCCTAATTTGATGCAAGTGGTCAGCCCCATTCAACTGAACAGCCACCTTCTGCTTCTGGCATGTGTGGCCTGGACTCTTAAATACATCATGTCTGCTCATCATACTCTATCTATCTGCATCAGGCAGGTTTGTGGATATCACCCAGGGCAGGTTGGACAGGGCTTGGAGCAACCTGGTCTAGTGGAAGATGTCCTTGCCTATGGCAGGGGGTTGGAACAAGATGATCTTTATGGTCCCTTCCAACCTAAACCTCTCCATGACTCTGGGATCAGTTGTGTAACAAATATCACTAATATAGTCAATGTGATGTGACTTCTCTGTACTGATCAAATCCAGCTTGTGGGCAAAGGACCAAATCTGGACTTTCTCCCTTTAAGGGAGATGTTTGCCCAGGCCCCTCCACTGTAGCAGTGGCCTTGGCAAAGGGATGTAGTGTGGGAATTCTTTGGGAAACTGGGCTATGTTAGAGCCATCTCCAGGAAGAAAAGCACAAGAATCCCCCCATGCCAAGGATTCCAAAGGCTCCGTCTCCATCAGAGGATCGTGACCTCCATGAGACCAAGCAGCTTCACCAACTTCCAATTATTTCAGCAGCAGCTCCATTTTGCATGATTTCATAAAATTGGTTTTATTGATTACGCTGCATTGCACTGGGCAAATGCAAGTCAGTGGCTCGCCCTGTCTGCTGCTGTTGTGCTTGGCCAGTAATGAGATGTACAGACAAATGATTACACATGGATCTGGCTGGCTTATGACATCAATCGTTTGCTCCTCAGTTAAATACACTTCTGAATTGCCTAATGCTCAGTCCTCACTCTGACCTCTGCAAAAGATCTAATTCCCTGTAATACTGAAGCAATTTCAGGCGTATAAACCCCAAACTTTCAGCCTGAACTGTCCCTTTGTGTCAAAGCCCTGTACATTCAAAGCTGTCCCTGGACATGGGCAGCTCCAGAGCTGTCTCCCCCATGGAAGTGGAGGCTTTTGAAGCTTGAACTTTTTTTTAAATTGCTTAGGCAAGATGCAATTGAGACATGTGACTGCTAAAAACTCAAGCAACACGTTCCTGAATCCCAAAATCTGTATTTCTCGGGGTGGCAAGGATTATTTGGGAGACAACAAATGTATTTTCCATACAAAAGTAAAAATGTGAGTTACAAAAAGCCAGTTTATAAGGCTCCTTACCTACCAGACAGCCACATCAGAGCTGTCAATGGAGACAGGACAGACAACAAGGGAATGACCTCCTGCTGCTCAATAAATGTCTCAGCTCTGCTTCCCCATCTCTTGGTGCGGTGGGAGGGACACAGTGATCCCAGGCAATTATTTTATTCTGTTTCTCCCCATCACTTTAACATAACAGACAAGAAAGGAAGGCACAGCAGCCTTTGTGAGGCCTGCTGCAAGTAAACAATAGTTGCTCAAGATATAATTACTGAATTATTTTCATTTAATGTTGGAATAAAAGCAATCAAAGAACTGTCCTACCAGGGAAGTAATCTGGTTTGAAAATGATTTATTTTTTCTGTTCCCCTCCTTGTATCTCTAATCAAGGCAAAGCCTTATGAGGTATTCTGCTGGATGGATTTCTGCAAGATTTAAAGTAGATATAAGATTGAAAGCTACTTTTTATGCAGTTGCTGAAGGTGCCTACTTGTGGGAGAAGGTACAGATCTTTTACAGAACACACCTCTACAATATATTAAATTATATTAATGATAAATTATTAAATGATATTAAATTATATGAAAGTAATAAGAATTTATAGCCCAGGCTAGGCCTGAATTAAAATAAAAATCTATTATCTTCCAAAATTCATGACTTCCCAGAAAAACGTCCTTTCCACAGTTTAACTCCAGACTTGGAATGTTCCTTGCAATATTCCTGAGCTTCCTCAGTTGCCATCCAAGGTTTCCCTAATGCCTTTAAACTCTCCCTGATTTTCTTTCACCATCCTGATGAACTGGGAGTGTGGCAATTGGCGCCACTCCACGGAATCTCACTCTTACCTGGTTTGTTTTCTGGTTTTTATTTGAGCTGCCTGTGTTTAATCTCAGCTTTGCTCACAAAAGGGATAAGTCTCCATGAAAAGGTAAAAGGAAAGGCTTCTGAGGCACAGAATGAAAATATCCAGAATCCTTAAGCAGTCTCTGGGTGGATTACGTCAACTCCAAGATAGATTTTGCTCCCTCTGGCTCATCAAATAATCAGATTAGCTGGCACTGATTATGCTCTGCACAATGTGCTGTGTTCTGTAAACCAAACACAGAATGGCCCTTCTCTGTTGCCTCCTGTGCTCCTGGAGAGCCTTATTTAGAATAAACCCCATTTTCACTTTAGCCCACCACTAATGGCTTTGCCTGGAGGTCGGGGCATGTTAATGCCACCTGCAAGTGCTGCCTTGCTACACCTGAAGCACAAAAGTGCCTGAGTTTTTGCCTCTCAGCTCCACAGCCCCTGAGTTCAGCCTCTGTGGCTTTTATAGAGCGTTTGGGGAGGGCTGATGCCATTGGGGGGCTCACAAAAGCCACTGGGCAGAGGAGGGGCTGCCTAACCCAGCACCAAAACCAGTGGCTGTTCCATGTGGCTGTTCCATTGTCATCTCCTCCAGCCTCAGCTGGCAGCACTGGAGGAGTCAGTGTTAGCTGAGCCCACACTTCGTTTCCTGTCAGAAGCATTTTGGGGGGTCCTGGGGCTTGGGAGGAGTTAAATCTGTCAGTGTTGAGGACAAGAGAGACTCTGGTATTTGCATGGAGGAATCCAGCCTTAAAGAGGCCTGACATTTCTATACAGCAATTAGTTAATGGATTTTAGTCCATGTTTATAATGGATTTGTGTCTCAGGTCCTTACAAAAGTCTTACAAGTCCCTGAAGGGACTTGGGCTGTTGTGTCCTTTTATAGCTGTGTTGTGACTTGTCACTGTCCTCCCTCACAACTTTCTTTAAGAGTGCATCAAAGAGCTCTCTGCATTTCCACATTTCCTGGGGGTGTTTGTGCTGGAGAAGAGGAGGCTGAGAGGTGACCTCAGCACTGTCTGGAACTGCCTGAAGGGAAGTNCAATCCATTCTATGATTCTGTGATTCTATGATTTTCCTTTTGTTTTTAATACCCTGTCTCACATTTTCCTTAATCCCCTCTCCCTTTCTCTCCTCTCTGTCCTCCCTCTGCATTCTTTGCTGTGACAACCCTGCTGCTGCATGTTCAGAGCGACCGCGCTGTGCTCACCATCTGGGACAGGCAGACCCTGCTGCCTCCCAGAGCCTCCCCATCCACACTGACTGCACATGCTGGATTGCAGCCACCCCTTCCCCTCCCAGTTTCCCACGTTTTGCCATGTGCATTCCCTTTCTCTTGGCCACAGACTCCTTCTCCTACTCAGCGTCTTCCCAGCCGAGGAAAGTTTCTAAGATTCCCTGATCATATGGCTCAAACTCTCCAGCTGGAAAGCCCTACCCTGATGGATTTACTCCCTCTTCCTCAGTTCCATGTGGAACCAGAAAGCAAGAAAAATATGGAGCATGTGGAAGCTTTCAATGCAAGTGCTTCTCACTTCAAATGTTTTTCTTTGTCCTGTTGATACGCATTTCATAGAGAGGAGATACCAACCCAGAACAGACTTTTGACATATTTCTGCAAGTTTTTCTGGGCTATATTTGTTTATTCTCTTTCTTTCCTAGCTATTTTGTCCCTAAACAATCACACAATATTACTAGTTGGAAAGCTGTGAGGGGACTCTTGCTGGACCCATGCACAGACATAGTCCTTTTGCTGTAGAATAACAGAATTGTTTAGGTTGGAAAAGACCTCTAAGATATCAAGTCCAACTGTTCCCTCAGCACTGCCAAGGCCACTACTGCCCCATGTCCCCAAGTGCCACATCCACACAACTTTTAGATCCTGCAAGGGATGGGGACTCCACCCCTGCCCTGGGCAGCTGTGTCAGGGCTGGACAACCCTTTTCATATGGAGTTTTTTCCTCACATCCAATCTAAACCTCTCCTGGAGCTCCCTGAGGCCATTTCCTCTTGTCCTGTTACTTGTTATTTGGAAAGAGACCAGTGCCCACCTGCCTCTTTTCAAGGAGTTGGAGAGAGTGAGAAGGTTCCCCCTGAGCCTCCTTGTTTCCAGGCTAAGGCGCTGTGTCTGCCCTTGGCAGGGGATTGGGAACAGATGGTCTTTCAGGTCCTGTCCAACACAACCCATTCAGTGGTTCCATGGTTATACCTTCTCTGACGTCATCCTTGCCTGGACAGGGGGGGGACAGTGATCTACCCATAGCTGAGTATTTTCTATGTTTCAAACTAAAATGGGAAAAGGAGCCACAAGCATGAGATTTACTGGGTGTGAAGGCTGAGGCTGTGACTCAGAGAGAGGATGGAAAATTGGTAACAAATCAATCAGCCATTTAAAATATCCTGTTCTCAGTATCTCCAAAACATGCTCCTCCTTTGGATTTTTGTGCATTTCTGTTCCTCACCCTTTATCTAAGTGTCTCACTTCAGTTCCAAGCCTTCCTTGCTCACAGAGAGACTGAAAACAGAGAATAAAGCAGGATCTGAGGAGGGAGTTCTGCATATTCAAAGTTCAGCTAGTGAGAAATCACCATCTGGTGAGCACGTACATCCCTGCTCCTGGATAAGCCAAGGATGAATCTCCTAATGGGAGCCAGCACTGAGTCTGAGAGAGAGGAGTTACCAGGGTAAAGAGAATTACATAAGAGCGAGATCTGCACTTAGACATCACTAACTAGATGTAATCTTTGCACTCAGGCTGAGGTAATTCTGCTGCAGCACAAAAACACTCCACACCAGCAGAAAATAATTTGCTGTTTGTGTCTTTGCTCACCTTTGTTTCCCAGAGTCCCCCCAGCTCTTACACACAACATCTACAAAACACTCCCCTGAAACATTTCGATGCTTGCTTTCTAATTATAGCTTTGGGTGTCATTTGCTGGGGTATAACCAGGGTGAATCAGAACAGAAATGTCAGGTATGGCTGAGAGAAAAAGCCTTTTACTAACAGTGAGCATCAGTGCAATAGGAAAAGGGTGTCCTGTAAGGCAGCAGGATGCAAAGTGCTCGTGTTTAATAGGAGATGGTGGCGATGGGTTATTCTGAAAAAATCCTAAATTTATAAATTCTTTGCAGAAAATGAAGGGATTTTCCCAGCCATCTGCCTCTCTGGCTGCCAGCAAGGCTCACACCTCGGAGGCACAAAGGGTTCCAGTGCTTGTGGGGCAGCTGCAGGCTGACAAGGAGTAGGAATCAGGGGGTTTCTTGGCTGGGATCCACGGATATTCCTGCAAAATCACATCAGGTGTGCACTTTGCTTGAGTTTCGTCAAATCGGGGAGGGATCTGACAGGGAAATCTATTATCAGTTCTTTCTTGTTCTAGAGGAACTAAGAGAAAAGGAGATCAGACTTCAGATGGCTGAGAAGGTGGGGAGTAAAAGGACCAGGGATTTATGATGTTGGAGAAGTGGGGAGAGAAGAAAGCTGGAACACACGTATGTGCAAATGATATTTGTCAATGAAGGCTCTTAGTTGTGCTGTGGTTTATCCTGAGGTGCACAGGGCAGGTGCACAACTCTGTGAAGGCACACGATCTCCAAGGCCTGAGTGCATCCAGCTCTGCAAAGGAAAGCTCCCAAAATAACACATTTAGCTGTCCAATGAGTATGACTGTTCCAAATCCCTTACTAGGGAGTTAAAATGTCTCCTGAAACTGGTGGAATGAAAGGAAAATTTGGGGTGGACTACAGGAAATTAGTACTTGCCTACAACTTTTGCTAACTATGACAAAAATGGAATTATCTTTCTGACATTTAAACCCCAAAAAGACGCTCAAACACCAAGTCTATGGAGAACTGGGTTATCAAGTCATTGTAGGTGTTGATTTGTCTCCAAATTAGAAGTCTGAAAGCTCTTATTGGATAAAATATATGTGTAAATATCAATGTTCCAAACTGCTGAAAGGTCATTCCTATTTGTGTTTTATTGTTTAAGTCTAGAACAAATGGCAAACTCCTGCAAAGTAAACCTGGAGTGAGATGCCAGCAGCAGGCATAAAATCTTTGGCTTAAAGGAATAAAGTCACCAACACCAAAAAGGTCTGGTAATTTGGAGGTGCAGCCAGGACTCACTTTAGAAAGCGATAGCTCTGGTAAATATTTTCAATTTCAGTTTTACCGCGTGTTCACCTTCCAGTGCTATGCAGGGAGCTCTTTCAGTATCTGCTTCTGTCCTGCAGGACGACTATGCAGAGATTAAAATCACTTGGAATCACAGAAGTCTCTGAAAATATTTTTCCAGTTGGTGATATCTTTTCTTACCTAAAGTCTCTGAAATAATATGAGCCAAGCTTCATCAAGGCTCTTTTCTGTGTTGTGGAAGTACATTACACACTCTTAATGTGTTTTGTCTACAATATGTTCCCATGATCATCAAATGGTTTTCTAGCAGTGTTAGGAAATATTCTGGAAGAATTTGAAGTGGTATTTTCCTCCAAATTATATATTCCTGCCTGTGGCAGGGAGGGTTGGAACTAGATGATCTTTATGGTCCCTTCCAACCCAAACTATTCGGTGAGTTTATGACATTCCTTGTATTTTCATATCTTGTTATGCAGCCCAATCTATTACAATTATTTCTGCGAATTTCCCATTGTGGTACAGTTGTGGCAATATTTAGGATTTAGCCCAACAGCTCTGCCATCACCTTGCCTGGTTGCCAAGAGCAAGGGATACATTTTCTGAACGTTTTCTAAGCATTGAGATGGCACAATTCCTTAAAATATGGAATATCTCTTTTACATGCCTTATCCAAGGGAAAAAAAATAAAGTTGTCTCCCTCTTTTCCATAGCTGCATTTTGAGAAATGCACCAACTCTTTCAGTGGAGCCGGGAAGAGAATTTAGTAAATAACCAGTCTGGGAGAGACAAATCACATTACCCTCCCCCTGCAACAGTTCTCAATGTTTATAAGGAACTAATTTAATTGCAAATGAAGACAAATTTCTATTTCAGTCTCCGTAAGTAATTACATTTTACTTGTCCTGACTCCAGTTCTAGTTGTTTGTCTGCTGGACAAAGGGATTTTCTCCAGCACTGCTCTGCATTTCTGGAACATCTCAGGTGCTTTCGTTTTATGTTGATTGAGGAAGAAGGGATGGATCCAGCTGGTCCAGGATGAGTTTCCCAGTGTTGGATCCAGCTGGTCCAGGATGAGTTTCCCAATGCAACACTGAGCCCAAGGCATTAGCTAAGAGAGTTCCCCCTTATCACACTGTCCAGGAACAGGGAATTAAACCATGGGAATAAAAAAGTGCTAAGAGATCCGAGAAAGCCTGAAATAAAATGGGGGGGGAGGTGGGGGAGGAGGAAATCAAGTATCAAATGATGTAAAACCCATGAGGGAAGAGCAAGGATGTGGCCAAATAGACTTTTTCTGTCAGAGCCTGCAAAAGCATCTTAAGGAAGATGGTTTTTGAGTAGAAAAACCAAAGCAAAGATAAATAATATGCATGGCCATCATGAGGAGTGAACCCCAGGGCTGCCAGAGCAGTTGTTGCTGGTCTTCTCCTTCCAGAAGGGGAATGGGCTTTGCACTGCATGGCTGCTGCTTGGATGGTCCTTCATCCTGAACCTCAATCCCATGTACCCAACATGCCGACTGAGAAAGGGCTGGAATCCAGTGATATGTGGAGGAAATGCTGACAGTTTGTTTCACAGAATCACAAGATCAGTTAGGTTGGAAAAGATCTCTGAGATGATGCAGCCCACCCTGTGCCCGATGCCCACCTTGGCAAAGCCCTGCCAGCCCATGGAGCCCACCCTGTGCCCAATGCCCACCTTGGCAAAGCTCTCCCAGCCCATGGAGCCCACCCTATGCCCGACACCCACCTTGGCACAGCCCTCCCAGCCCATGGAGCCCACCCTGTGCCCGATGCCCACCTTGGCAAAGCCCTGCCAGCCCATGGAGCCCACCCTGTGCCCAATGCCCACCTTGGCAAAGCTCTCCCAGCCCATGGAGCCCACCCTATGCCCGACACCCACCTTGGCACAGCCCTCCCAGCCCATGGAGCCCACCCTGTGCCCGATGCCCACCTTGGCAAAGCCCTGCCAGCCCATGGAGCCCACCCTGTGCCCAATGCCCACCTTGGCAAAGCTCTCCCAGCCCATGGAGCCCACCCTATGCCCGACACCCACCTTGGCACAGCCCTCCCAGCCCATGGAGCCCACCCTGTGCCCGATGCCCACCTTGGCAAAGCCCTGCCAGCCCATGGAGCCCACCCTGTGCCCAATGCCCACCTTGGCAAAGCTCTCCCAGCCCATGGAGCCCACCCTATGCCCGACACCCACCTTGGCACAGCCCTCCCAGCCCATGGAGCCCACCCTGTGCCCGATGCCCACCTTGGCAAAGCCCTCCCAGCCCATGGAGCCCACCCTGTGCCCGATGCCCACCTTGGCAAAGCCCTGCCAGCCCATGGAGCCCACCCTGTGCCCAATGACCACCTTGGCAAAGCCCTTCAAGGTCACAGAGCCCACCCTGTGCCCAATGACCACCTTGGCAAAGCCCTTCAAGGTCACAGAGCCCACCCTGTGCCCGATGCCCATCCTGTCCCCCAGCCCAGAGCACTGAGTGCCACGGCCAGTCCTGCCTTGGGCACCTCCAGGGCTGGGCACTCCAAACCTCCCTGGGCAGCCCCTGCCAGGGCCTGCCCACCCTTTCCAGGCAGAAATTCCTTCTGATATCCAACCTAACTCTCCCCTGGTGCAGCTTAAGAATGTGTCCTCTATTTCCAGGAATGGCTGGGAATGGGTCGGGAATGGCCGGGATGGGTTGGGAATGGCCAGGAATGATTGGGAATGGGCAGAAATGGCTGTGAATGACCAGGAACGGGCAGGAATGACTGGGAATGACCGGGAATGGCCGAGAACGGCCAGGAATAGTCGGAACGGCCAGGAAGGGCCAAGAATGGGCAGGAATGGCTGGGAATAGTGGGAATGGCAGGGAATGGCCGGGAATGACTGGGAATGGGCTGAGCAATGACCTGGAATGGCAGGGAATGACCTGGAATGGCAGGGAATGACTGAGAATGGCAGGGAAATGACCATGAATGGGCAGGAATGACCGGGAATGGCTGGCAATTACCGGGAATGACTAGGAATGATTTGGAATGGCAGGGAATGACTGGGAATAGGCAGGAATGACCAGGAATGGCAGGGAATGACTGGGAATGGCCAGAATGGGTGGGAATGACCAGGAATGGCTGGCAATGGGCCGAAAATGACTGGGAATGGCAGGGAATGGCCGTGAACGGGCAGGAATGACCATAATGACCAGGAATGGCTGGGAATGGCTGGGAATGACTGGGAATGGCCGGGAATGGGCAGGAATGACCGGGAAAGACCAGGAATGACCGGGAATGACCATAATGACCAGGAATGGCCGGGAATGGGCAGGAATGACCGGGAATGACCAGGAATGACCAGGAATGGCCAGGAATGGCCAGGAATGACCATAATGACCAGGAATGGGCAGGAATGGGCAGGAATGACCGGGAATGACCGGGAATGACCAGGAATGGCCGGGAATGGCCGCAATATCCCGGCCCGTCCCACCCGAGCCCCCCCCACATTCCGCCCCTCAGGCCGGGCTGTGCAGCGCCCCCTGGCGGCCGCGCGGGGCGCCCCGCGGCACCGATGACATCACCGCTCAGCGCAAAGAGCCGCGCGCCGGTTGGCGGAGCTCGGGCGCGGCGCAGCCAATGGGCGGCGCGCAGGGCGGCAGGCGTCGCTGACGTGCGGCTCGGCCGTGCGGGNCGGTGGGCCCCGCGGAGGGGCCGGGGCGGGGGGGACGCGGCCCCGGGTCCCGCCGGGAGGGGCTCGCCGAGGAGCAGCTTCGCACCGCCGGGCTGCAAAGGCATAAAATTCGGCTTTTCCGCCGTGGCCGCCGCTCCAGAGCTCGGGCTGCCGTGCCCCGCGGTGCCCGGTGAGATCACGCTGTGCCCGCCCGCCTGGCTGGGCTGGATTCGCTCCGGGATTGCCCCTGTGGATCCGCACACGCCGCCCGGGAGCAGGTGATGGGAGCCGGGCGTTGTGTCTGTGGGTGGCAGAACTTCCATGGTGTTGCCTATGGAAGTGTCCAAGGCCGGGTTGGACGGGGCTTGGAGCGAGCTGGGATAGTGGAAGGTGTCCCTGCCCATGGCACGGGGTGGGATGGGATGATCTTTAAAGTCCCTTCCCACCCAAACCATTCCGTGATTCATTCCGTGATTCCACGATCACGTATTGGCGAGGCTTTATCAGGAGTAAAGAACGTTGTGGGAAGCATTTTGAAATCGAGCTTGTCTTTGTGAACCGAAGTTTCAGCAAAAGCTGGGAAAGTTGGATTAAGGAGCGAGGCAGAGCCGGGTGAGCCGCGTCTGAGCTGCCCTCCCGGCCCATCCTGCCCAGCTCCCCGCGGGGATGGGAGAAACTGCTGTGCGGAGGGCAGGGATGTGTCTGTGAGCCTTTCCTCGGCAGGGACAGAGGTCATTCCTGCCGCCCTGTCGGGAGAAGGGACGGGATGGGATCAGCCCGGCTGCTGAGAACTTTCTGCTGCCACGGGGACTTTCGGCCGTGCCGATAATGACAACTTTTTCTGGAATTCTTGGGGGTTGGCGCAGTAAACAAACGTTGTTTGCCGGGCTTTGTGCTGTGCTTGAACAGTCCCTGCTGTGTCACAGGTGGCGGGGCTGGCATGTGAGTTCGGGGCACTGATACCTTTGTCGATGCAAAACCCGAAAGGTGAGATGTCTTCTGTGTGGGAACTCCCTCCTTTTCTCTTCTTAAAGCTCCTTCTGCTGTGGGCAGAGCCTTTTAACTAACAACACTTCAGGAGAAATGTGTTGTACTTAGGTTTGTGTTTCCTTCTGCTGGTCTGCTCTTTGGTGGTTGCAGAAGAGCTCTGTGAAGCTCATTTCTTTTTTTTTCTTCCTTTCTTTCCCCTTTTTGGGGGTTACTCAGATAAGGGGAAACAGGTGAGCAGCAGGAGGTGTTCTGGAACTCTTATTTGCCTCCCTCTGAAGGCCAAGCTGAGTTGGTGTCTCAGCATGTGGACTCTGGCATGGAATATATAAAAGATCACCTCTGGTTTAGGTTTGTTGCAGAATTAAAAGAGAATAAAGCTTTTGGTCGTGTTGTGTTTCATGGGATTTGTGAAACAATGATTATGTGGTGTAATTCTCTTGAAGTAAAAAGAAATTACTGCCTTTATTTTCCTTATGCTGCTTGAGCAGAGACAGGCAGGTGGTGGTGACCTGTGAGGCCGTAATTGTTCCTGCGGAGTTGTGTCCATTTGCATTTTCTCAGAAGTGTAATTACAAATATTAATCTAATTGGAATGCTGAGTGGCATAGAAGCATCAGTGGGATTCATCACAGAAGCATGACTTAAATTGGAGTGCAGAATCGGTCAGGAGAACATTTTCAGTCTTATTTAGCCTTGTGTGACCACTCTAATTAGTGCTGTTTGACACGTGAACTCCTCAGGGATGGGAGTTCCCACCCACCTTTGGTGCCCTTGCAAGGAGGATCTGTAAATAAGCCAGAAGTGTAAGTAGGAAATACTTCACTGATTGAATGGTTGGCTATTTTTAATACAGTCAATCAAATAATCAAATGTTCTCTCAGGCACTTTAAAGTGAGATTTAGTGGCTCCTTCATGTGGTATTAACATTTCTCTTTCCAACTTCTCTTCTTTATCAGTTTTGCACCCAGTCTGTGTACAACTTGAGATCAATACGTTCTCTATCATGGTGTGCTCTCCACTAATCACAGCAAAGCATTCAAACTGCTGCTGCCAGTCCTCTCAGTAATCTCCTGCCCCTTCCTCCCCCCAAAATTTGGAGACTGGGTTATTTTGGGCTGTTCACAATTGCTGTCAACAAGTAATCCTCATTTTAACTGCATGAGTTATGAGCCACAGTCTCCTAGAACTAAAATGGAATAAACTTTAGTTTGGCAGCTGAAAATGGCTGGCTTAGCTGTAACAGAGTTCTTAATTTTGGGGTTTTTTCAAGTATTGCTATGAATGAAGGGGGAAGTGAAGCAAAATTGAAAAGAGAATTTTCTTTCAACACAGCTGAGGAAGAGTTTACCCCTTCACTCATCAAATGGTAAAATCAGTGAAATAACAGAGATAATTATAACTTGGTAATGCCAATTGAAGGGAATTTGTTGTAGCTTAAAAAGAAAATGTCTGTCTTCAAATTAAGGTCTCAAACATTCCGAATGCAAACACTTCTCTGGTACTTTGTCACAGCATTTCTGTCTGTGCTTCACCTCACGCAGAGTTGTGACTGTGCCCGTTTTTGCACCATCAGTGGCTTCTCACACCCATGGAGTGAATTCTGTTGGGATTTCCTTGGAATGCAGGTTAATAATTGTCTCTGTAGGGTCTACCAGATAGAACACCCCAAAAGAAGAACTGTGGGACTTTCAGTAACAACTTTGAGCACCTGTTAATCTGTAACAATACAGATGATTTCGTGTTTCCTTCTTTTGTGGCACGGGCAAGTGTTCAGGAGCTCTGTGGTCAAACTGGGGTTGTGTCCACCTGGTGTTTTTCAAAACACCTTTTTTCCTGTGCTTGTGTCCTTTTTATGGAAAAACTCATTTTGGTGAAGAGCAAGGGAGGAGAGCAGGGAACGAGCCAAGTGGTGTTTGCAGAGGGAACTGACTCCAAGAGGGGGCTGGCACAGACCTTGGTGCAAGGGAGCAGAAGGAGCAGGAGATTCCTAGAAGGAGGGAAATACATCTGAAAGAGTGGCAGTGGCTCGTGTGTGCAGAACATCTTGCCTATGAAGCAGCCAAATTTGCAGCCCTTTTGGATTTTCTGCTATTCAGGAGATATAATTAAGTTGGCATTTTTCCCTTTGGTTGTTTGAGTGTGTCCTGATATCATCTGCCCTGCTTGTTCTTAGAACAAGGATACTATTGCATGGTTTGTTTGGGTTTTTTTGTTTGTTTTGTTGTTTCTAGCAAGTGGTGTTTATTTGGGTTACCTTTGCCATGACTTCTGTAATCAAGGTAATTAAGGTGTGAGAGTCCTCTGTGTGATTCTTTGATTTAGCATCTAGTTCAGAGTAGCTGTTTTTGATAAAACAGAAAACGTTGTGGGTTACTGAGGAATTAAGGGACTTCTGTAAGTTATGTTGGTCTTGATAATGTCAAGATACTGAGAGGTTACTGAGCTAAAGAAAACTCAGAACCATGATTTATGTGACTCTGGAAAATAAAAATAAACTTGAGTGATCTGAGTTTTTTCTTCAGTTGGTTAAAACTTGGTTGTAATAACACCAAGGTCATGGGTTCAGTCCCCTCTGTGGGCCATTGACTGAAGAGTTGGACTCGATGGTCCTTGTGGGTCCTTCCAACTCAGAACAGTCTGGGATTCTGTGATTCTTTTTACTCAATCAAAATAGTTTTAATCCACTTATCTTTTAGTAGATTTGAAGTTTTACCCACTTGTATTGGTCCACTTGTTAACCATGTGGCTCTTGGTGCAGAGTCAGGTGAATGTCTGTCACAAATCTCTCAAAAGAGTACAATTCCAGTGCAAAATAGGGCATTTGCTTTGTGATGGTGATGGTTGGTTTGTGAGAGAATCTTGTGGCTGTGAGGACTGTGAGTGCATTGTGTGAGCCTTGACTTGTTCTTCTCTCAGGCCAATGGGCTTGAACGTGTTCCTTGTCTCCCCATTCATCCTCCCACTATCCAAGCAGGGATTCAGCAGGGACAGCTGACATGCTCACTCCTTGCTGTTATCTGAACAGCCCCCTGGAACAGCTTCAAAATACAGGTCTTAGTGTCAAGAAGTGTCAAGTGTGTATTTTTGGTTTTTAGCAGTTCAACTGCCCTGGGAAGTCGGGGGGACTTTAACCAATGTCTGATTGTCACTCACACCTTCTGGGTGCCTGTTGAGAAGCTCATTTTTATCTTGCTGGAGGGCTGGGATGGTCTCTGCTGGACTATTTGCTTTTTATTTTGACCTCTGCATTACTGTTTAGCTTGGCAGGGACAAAAATAATTGTCACCTCATGGCTATTAAAGGGTTTATTTAAAGAAGGTTGTTCAGTGTTGCCTCTAGTAGAAAGTAACTCCCACCCCCAGAAACTATTTTTACTGTTTTACTCTGAAACTTCCCAGCAGTGCAGAGTATCTTACAGTGGTTAACAGCGTTGTTGAATATGCATTATGAACAAAATAGAAATTACTAATCACAAGGTTAAAAAGAAAGTGATTTAAAAAAAGAATTGATATTGCTTCGTCTCTAGAAGGAGTTTGAGTTTGTTTTCCCTGTGGTGTTTGATGCTGGTTCTTTGCACTGTGTTAAGCACCAACATACCCACTGGTGGATTTTCTGTGCTGCAACAACAGCATTTGTGCTCCTCTTTTTTCCTTTTTCCCTCTTTTTGGTACCTTGCTGCCCTGCCAGAATCCTGGGAGGAGCTGGGTGAAATGGCTGTGGGGGGTTCTGCTCTCTTGAACTGGGACTGGTCTGAAATATATCACAGAATGATAGAATGGATTGGGTTGGAAAGGCCTCTGAGATCATCAAGTCCAACCCTTGGGCCAACTCCAGTCCCTTTACCAGATCATGGCACTCAGTGCCACGGCCAAGCTCAGCTGAAAAACCTCCAGGGATGGGGAATCCACCCCCTCTCTGGGCAGCCCATTCCAATGCCTGAGCACTCTCTCTGCAAAGAAGTTTTTTCTGCTCTCCAACTTCAATTTCCTCTGGCAGAGCTTGAGCCCCCCATGCCCCCTTGTCCTATTGCTGAGTGCCTGGGAGAAGAGACCAACCCCCACCTGGCCACAACTTCCCTGATGTGGCACTTCCAGACAGTGCTGAGGTCACCTCTGAGCCTCCTCTTCTCCAGCACAAACACCCCCAGCTCCCTCAGCCTCTCCCCACAGCACTTGTGCTCCACTCCCTTCTCCAGCCTCGTTGGTCTTCTCTGGCCCCGCTCCAGCCCCTCAATCTCTTTCCTCAACTGAGGGGCCCAGAACTCAACACAACACTCAAGGTGTGGCCTCCCCAAGGCAGAGTCCAGGGGAAGGCTCACTGCCCTGGGCCTGCTGGCCACGCTACTTTGGATCCAGGCCAGGATCCCATTGGCCTTCTTGGATATCTTAGATACAAGTACCAAAGACAGCCCCTAACTGTGCCTGAACGTGGCTTGCCATTAATTAGCAGGGAACCCCCCAGGAGTGGGTGCTCAGTGTGTACCCAGGTGTCACTTGGGGCAGGTGGGTTTCCTCCACCAAAAGGTGACTCTGTGTTGTAGCCCTGCTCTGATTTATGGTCAGCCAGCACTGAGGAGGTCCAGGGGATAATTACTAAAAAATGGACAAGCCCTAATGTAATGTTTCTGTTTTTGGACAGGTTGAAGTGTTTTAAAGTTTTGATGTCTGAGTCCACAGTGTTTGCAGTCAGAGCCTGACATGACATCTGGTTTTCCTCCTGGTGTGTGAGGATGGCTGAGAGCTAAACAAAAACGGGCCTCGTGTTTTAGGCACAGCCTAAACACAGATAAACTGTTTCTGTATTTGACCTCACTTTTTTTAAAGGAACATCTTGTTCAACTGCTGCACTTTGTCCAAGGCTAATGTCTTTTTAAAAATGAGGTTTTAAGAGTTGTGCTTTATTGTGTGTTTGTTACTGTGGATCTCGAGCAGCATTCAGCTGTTGCTAAGGCTGTTCATGGTCAGATTCATTAAATTCTACTGGCAGTAGTTATGCAAATATTCTATCATAGCTCATTATTTTAAGTCACTTTGCTTGGTTTTTGATTAGTATTGTGTGGGAGATGTTGTGCATTATGTAACTCCTGATCTGCTTACCCTTGTTCGCCCAAATGGTGTTGGTTTCTAAGCAGTGAGTCCTATTTAGTCTGTCCTAATGTGCAGTTACATCTCATCTGGATAGTTGTTGGCTTTTAATTGAGTTGAGAACAAAAAAAAAACAACCTGAAAGACAAAGACAACTGCCCTGCAAGCTGCTGCTACTGGGTTTCTGTGGGTTGTTTTCAGCAGTTCAGGTTTTTGTAGGTTTTAGTCCCAAATTTTATAGAGCTGTGTGGAGTTTGACCCATTTGGGATGAGGAACAGACAAACTGGAGACTTGGACTTTGCAAGTTGCTCAGCAGGGTTAACTGTGGTGGGTAAGAGCACAGAAATGCTTCAAGGGATAAACATTAATATAAAGACAGACAGCAGAAAGAGTGAATGTTTATTGTTCTCAAAGATCTGTTAATTCTGTGGTGAATTTTCAGCTTTTGCAAGTCCATTTACATTAAGCTGTAGACCTAATTGTGAAATTCATTATCAATCCTGTATTTCAGATGTCTCCAAAGATCTATAACCTCCTTCCTGAGTGTTTGGCTTCTTCCTGCATGCCAAAATTGGGCATCCTCCTGCATGAAAACTGCACATAAATTGTCTTGCTTATGAAAAGTCAGTGGTTGAATTGGAAGTGTGGCTGGAATATTGAAGGGAAAGCTGATGCCAAATCAGCATAATTTTTCTGAATACCATAAATACCTAATAAATTAGACTTAAGATGCTTTGAAATGAGATGCGACTCTATAAATCAAATTAAAACAATTTGTTATTAATTGTATGTTACTGAAGCCCATCCTTGAATCTCCATCCCTGCAGGTTTTTAACCTGAGCTTGGCCGTGGCACTGAGTGCCATGATCTGGTAAAGGGACTGGAGTTGGCCCAAGGGTTGGACTTGATGATCTGGGAGGTCTTTTCCAACCCAATCCATTCTGTGATTCTATGGACGTGGCACTGAGTGAGAATCCACCACATCTTGATCCAACCCTACTGTGATCACCAGCCCAGGGTACTCCGTGCCCTGGGCTGGTGATCACAGTGGGGTTGGATCAAGGATTGGACTTGATGATCTTGGAGGTCTTTCCAACCCAATCCATTCTGTGATTCTATGATTCTATGAATGTTTTCAAAAGTTTATACTTGTTTTCTCAGACTTTTTTGGTTGGTAAAACTGCATTTCTTGCAGCGTTTCTTTGTGTAAGACCAAGTCTGGATTTTACCTCATTGCCCCATACAAGAGTAGATACAAAGTTGTGTGTGGTGAGGGAGGTTGTACCTACAATTGTTGAGAGCCTGGAGTATGAAAACTGAAGGAAAAGTTAAAACTCTGCTGGTGTTCTGTGGAGACACCAGAATTTCCTGAGACAAGAGTGTTTTCTCCTTTTTGTGGGTCTGTTTGGGACAGAATCCTTTAATTTATAAAGAACTGTCCTAACAAGCAAAGCAAACTCTGCTTGCTTGCTAAATTCCTTTTCCTACAGAAAATGCTCCTTACAGGAATCTTTCTTGTCTTTATTATAATAAATAGATACTGCCCTTACTGCAAAGCTTCCAGAGTCAGTGCTGATCTGATTTGGCTGTCCCATTGACAAGGTCAGGGATTTTAATTTTATTAAAATGAATTTGCAGAGACAACAATGGAGCTTATTGTTGGTTCCCTTCAAATCATGGAAGGCCAGGTCAAGTTTTCTGTTTTTAACATAGTGATCTGTGGAGGATTATTCTGCATTCTTGAGAAAACCATCATGCAAGAAGAGTGAAGAGTTGAAGGCAGAATAACTTAGTTTAGTAAGCCAAGAGAACAAGAAGTAAAATTCCACCTTGGAAAAGGAGTCAGGGTTGTGTGAAAGGTGTAACTTCTGTGCTCATGAACTACTGAGTTAATTAATTCTGCATTTGATTAGAGAGATCCCTTTGTTTCAGAACAAGATGCTTCTTATTTTTTTCCTCTGAAAAGTTGCTTCAGTGTTTTTAAAATAAAAATACCAACCTGACTTTCTTTTTGGAGCTGCATGGGGGGAGGGAGGGTGGATCTTTGTGCCTTTCAGTTCTTGCTGGAGGCTGAAGTTGGCACCTGGGCTCCTTCTTCCACAGCTTTGGTCGAAAATCTGTGCCCAGGAACAAAGTGAGTTTAAGGTGGGAACCCTGATTTGATTGGTGTAATTACATAATGTTTCAGCCAGCACAGATGTCAGCACCATCCCAGCAAAAATCTGTTGTGGGGACTGGGCTAAATCAGCATCTGGCTTGTTTGCAGGGAAAGGTTTGATCATTTGATGGAGCTCCACAGTGTTCCTTGTTTGAGCCAAAGGAAAAACAACTTCGAGACACCCTGGATAGTTAAATTGAGGGGAGTGTGAAATATCCTGGCATAAAAGTGGTATTTGAGAACTTCATTGTTTCTTCCCACCTTCTGTGAGCCCTTTTGTGTTTTCCCATGCACCTTAAAGAAGAATAATCTTAAAAGCTGGGACAAAACAAAAGACAGATTTCTGGTTGTTGTAGGGGACCTTTTCCAACTGACTCGATGTAGTAACAAGGTGGTCTGCTAAAGTTTTGATTTTTTGTTTTTCTTTGCTTATCAAAACTTACTGTATTTGTCTCTTCAGTGTCCTGAGTTACTGTACTAGTCTGTCCAGAAGGTGTTTAGCCCACTGTCTGTACTGATCAACTGGGACTTGTTTAAAGTTTTATGGGTTTTAATTTCTTGTCAGCTCATGCTTTTTGGACGTTAAGAAATGCACCTGCACTTCACAGTCACTGTGTTGCTATTTCTCTGTCAGAGGGGTTGCTCCATGATTCAGCTTCTCCTCTCTGAAGAATCTCAAATAACAAGTTAACTTGAAAACAGAGTCAAAGAAGTAATTGGGAAAAAATGTAATAAGCTTCAGACTGCTCAGTGGCTGGATGATGGTGGTGTCTCACCAGTAAATCGTGGGATCATGGAATCCCAGAATGGTTTGGGTTTGAAGGGACCCTCAAGGTCATCTCATCCCACCCCTGCCATGGGCAGGGACACCTCCCACCAGCCCAGGCTGCTCCAAGCCCTGTCCAACCTGGCCTGGGACACTCCCAGGGCTGGGGCAGCCACAGCTTCTCTGGGCACCTGTGCCAGGGCCTGCCCACCCTCCCAGCCAGGAATTCCTTTGTAACATCTGACCTAAACCCACTGTCTGTAAGTGTGAAGTAATTTCCTGTGTCCTGTCACTGCAGTTCCTGATGAAAACAGATTTGGGTGGGTCTGGTGTGTGTGGGGTGCACTTTGGGGTCAGACCAAGACCGAACAGTGAAAAAACAGCCCTAAGATTGAAAGTGCTGAATTTCCTCACCGTGGTGGGTGTTGGCAGAGCTGTCAAGGAGGAGAAATGGCATTGCTCCATTGAGGCTTTTTATATTTACTTCCTGATAACCTGAGGCCTTGTATTCAGGGGTGGTGAGCTCATATCTCAGAGGCTTTCAAAGCTGCAGAGACTCAGCCTGTCTAAGAATTATGTCTGAAAGCATCTGCTCTTTAAGGGGCACAGAGGATAATTGCAGCTAAAAAACTAATCTTGGGATAGATATGAAAGCTTTTCTGTAGCGTGGGATGTCCTGAACTACTTAGTTTCCTAAGTAGTATCTCAGTATTGTTTAGATTGTTTTTGCAACCAGCTGCTTTCCAACTTGAGCTGCAATCTCCTTTCCCAGTCTTAATAGCACTGAAACAGATGATGCCTTGTTTTCTTGCTCCATCCCAAATGTGTGCTGGGATTTGTCTGCAATGGGAACTGCTTTGTTCAAGGCTTTAGAAACTGGGACAGGTAAGAGACCATTTGCAGTTACAGATGCCCATCACACATTGCACATGGATGTGATTGGAAACATCACCTACTCAAACCAGACCAGCTTCTGCTCTGGTTGGAATTGTTCTCAACCACTGGAGTTTGGGGGACAGCTGCTTTCTAGTGGTCCTTGGTGGCACAGTTTTGTTGGCAGGTGTATGGGCAGTGTGTGCTGACTTCTCTTTATTGAAAACCACATTCAACTCCCTTATGTTTCTAACTAGAAAACTTTAATTCCTCAGAAAACTCTACTGTTTCTAGAGAGAGTAAGCTTACTAAGAAAGTAATTAAAAAGCTTATTTTGGGAGTTGTGGCAAAAAGCCTTGACCAAATGGAATAGATAAACCTGGTGTCTCCTCATATAGGAGGTGTTTTGGCAAAGCTTTAGTTTATTTATGAAGTGGGGAAACCTTTTTTCCTTGAAGCTCTTGAAAAGTCTTGTCAATGAAGTCACCTCTAGTAAAACCAAGTGGACTTTGTTCTGTATATATGTATGTAATTTTCCCTTACTTTATTACAGATACAGGGATCCCCTAGTGTGATCCCTCTCCTTTTTCCTGTTCTGCATGGCATGGACATCTATGAGGAATGATGGAGGGGAGGCAGAAGGAGATCTGATTGCCTCCTCAGCACATTCCTCAGTCTGACACAGTTTATAAGGTCTAGGTGGGAGTGCAGTGCTCTGCAGGCTGTTCAAACAAGTCAAGTTGGAACCTGAGCTTTATGGGAAACCTTTCTGTGTTCCTGATTGCTCATCTGCCTGCATGGAACATAAATATGGATTGTTGGGAAGAGGATAGTCCTGGCCTGTCCCCTGTCCCTGCCACGCGATAGCCCCTCATTCATGCAGCCACCTGATCTGCTGAATAGATCCCTGGAGCTGCTGGAAAAATCCCATGGGCATGCCTGGAGTCCTCAGCAGGAGACAGTGGGAATACGGGTGACAAATTGAAGTGGACGTTTAGCTAAGCCTTGTAGAGCAAGGTGTGTGTGAAGGTATTTCCGTGGATAATGTACTAACTCGTGGAACATTTAATAATCAGGGCACAGGTAGAACTGATTTTTAGTTTGATGTGTCTAATTTTGAATTTAATGCTGTTGTGTAACTTCTGAGTTTTTGTTTACTAGGGTGAGTGTTTTTGTTAGCAGAGAGAGTTGCAGTATGATAAATAAGAAGTGTCAGTCTGATGGGGCAAAGTAGTGTTTTAATCAGTTTTGCATGCTTAAAACAGCACATTGTCAAGTCTTATATGTTGGGTAATATTCTGTGGTAAGGGAGGAAATTGTATGCATTTCTCTATTTGTGCTTTATCTCCCTGCCTCACTCTTTCCCTCCATTATACTCTCTACAGAAAGCTTTTTTTTCCTTCCCTATCCTAAGTTTCAGATTGCAGTCAGGGTATTTGTGGATATTTTGGTGTGAATTTGGTGTTGCTCAGATCCACTTCTTTTCCTTCAGCAGATTGGTCACTTCTGTCGCGACCGGTTCTTTATAAATACTGGTTTATTTTAACCAATCTCTCTTGGTCTCAGCAGGTCGTGACTGGGTTTAACCAAGTAAATTGGGATCAGAATAGGTGTGGCGTTTAATAATTAACTTTCTGGTTACTCAGGTCCAGTAGGAAGCCTATAATGAGTCTGTTTTCATTTTGTTTACAGGAATAGTTACCATCTTAGTCTCATCCTTCGTATTTGTCAGTCTGAGGAAAACGTCTGAGCCAGCATGAAGACAGAATCCCCTCTTCATTAGAGAAAAAGTGAGTTGGAATTGGGTTGAAATCTGAGTTGGTAGGATGGAAATACCACGTTAGTTTGTGCTTCTTTCAGTGGTGTTTCCACTTCCTGACACTACTGTTATGGGTGATGTCCAATCAAGGCCTAGTCTTGGTTGAGTGCATGTGTAAAATTTTCAAATACATGCATTTTATATAAACTCCTTTTCCAAAAGAACTGCTTGCTCCCTGTGTAACTGCCCATCTGATACATTCCTTCCTTGCAATCCTGTGAAGTTTATTACAGGACCTCACAGAATCTAAAATTTGTGTTACTTTTCTTGTTCCACTGTATTCATAATGAGTTTTATTTTAATAATTTAATATTTATGAGTTGTTTCTGCAGCTGTGCTGGTCTCTCCTCCACTGCTTAATGCATATCTGTTTTCTCAATTTGTTTGGAAGCCTCTGTGTAAATCTGAGGAATTCCAGAAATGCAGGACTGAGGGTTTTTCTCATTTCTGCACTAGGAAATTCAAAATTCTGCATGTAAAATGCTATGAACTCAATGCTGTCATTTTCACAGTGATTATAATAGTATCAAATAAAAAAAGATTGGCTGTTTGCCCAGCCTGATTTTCATATCCAATGGGTTAAATCCACTTGGTTTTTGCTTGGAGCAGCTCCTGGTGCACTAACAGTGTGTTTGTTGTGCCTCCTCAGCTTCCCTCCCGCCGCAGCTCATTGCAAGGAGTGCACGATGACAGAGCGTGGGATTAAATGGGCCTGTGAGTATTGTACATATGAAAACTGGCCATCTGCAATCAAATGCACCATGTGTCGTGCTCAGAGGCCCAGCGGGACAATCATCACGGAGGATCCGTTCAAGAGCAGCTCCAGCGACATCGGCAGGGACTGGGACCATCCTGCCAGCACCGAGGGGGGGAGCAGTCCCTTGATATGCCCCGATTCCAGCGCCAGGCCCAGGGTTAAATCCTCTTACAGTATGGAAAGTGCAAATAAATGGTCGTGCCACATGTGCACGTACTTGAACTGGCCCAGGGCGATCAGGTGCACTCAGTGCCTGTCCCAGCGGAGGACCAGGAGCCCCACGGAGTCCCCCCAGTCCTCGGGGTCCGGGTCCCGGCCCGTCCCCTTTGCCGTGGATCCGTGCGAGGAGTACAATGACAGAAATAAACTGAACACAAGGGCTCAGCACTGGACTTGTTCTGTTTGTACCTACGAGAACTGGGCCAAGGCCAGGAAATGTGTTGTGTGTGACCACCCCAGGCCCAACAACATCGAAGCAATAGAACTGGCAGACACAGAAGAGGCTTCTTCCATCATCAACGAGCAGGACAGGGCTCGGTGGAGGGGCAGCTGTAGCAGTGGTAATAGCCAAAGAAGGTCTCCACCCACAGCCAAACGTGAATCCGAGGTGAAAATGGACTTCCAAAGAATTGAACTGGCTGGAGCTGTTGGCAGCAAGGAGGAGCTTGAAGTTGACTTCAAAAAACTAAAGCAAATAAAAAACAGAATGAAAAAGACTGACTGGCTGTTCCTAAATGCGTGTGTGGGTAAGTTGTTTTCCTGCTGCCTTCTACTGTTATGCCTGTGGTTAAGTGTTTTGGGAGAATGGAGACTAAAAACAGAAGCTTGGCATTTGATTTCAGACCAGCTTTTTTAATCTCTGCCTTTCCATTTTAAATAGTAAGCCGAATGTAGAAGTTCCTGAAATAGCACCTGCTGAGAAAGGCTGTGGAGTTCATCCCTAATCTGAACAGGGTTAGAAGTGTTTCCCAAGTGGACTTGGACTTTTTTGACCTTTCTTAGAAATGGATATCCTTGTAACCAAATCTTGATTTTCCATGTAATCGTTACAAAGTGGAGAAATTACAAAGGCCAGTCTACAGAGCACTGATGGATATAGTACTGTAAAAACTGCCATTCCTGGATAATTAAAATTACTCTTCCTTTTGCTATGGCAGGCTATGCTGGTAGAGTCAGCAGCTGCAGCCTGGGAGTATTTGTAAACAGTGTAGAGCTTGCAACAGTACAAGATGCTCTGTCAGATGTTAAAAATAACACCAAAATATGTGGCTCCAAGAAACTGCGTGTGTAATACTGACCTTGAAAGTAATAATGTTGTATTAATGCAGCTACTGTGTTGTAAATGTTTACAGGCTTTCTGAAACTGTTCCTGTAGCTGACTGCTTCACAAACATTCACGTATCAGTTTTGTTTTGTATTTTAGTGCTTTCCTAAGGAAATGCTGGATAATTCTCCCAGTGCTGTTAAGGAACAGAGACATGTGAGATGAGAGCAGGGTTTTCTTCAGTACTGACCTTGTGAGTTCACTTTTGTGCTGTGGCTTCCCAGAAGCAGATTCCCTGTGCCCATAGGAGCAGGTTCAACACACAACTATTTTTAGAGTAAAACACTTCATTTGAAACTCTGGCTCTGCTAGTATGTCTCATGCTGTTCCTTAATGTTTCACAAAGTCACTTCATGGTTGTTGTAATTGAAAAACTGGTTTTGGAGCTGCTTTATTTAATACATTACATCAAGTCTAAATGTTTCTATGGGTGTCCTGTGTTTGGTTTCTCTGAGATAGTAAATACTCCAGTTTATTTTTGTGTTGTGTGAGTAGTTAGACAAGTACATTTCCTTTGGAAAATAGTTGGATGTCTCGGTATCTCCTCATATCTTCAGGTCCTTATATGCTTTTTTTTTCCTTCTGAAATGAAACAGTTGAAATTCTGTGGCATTTTGTAAGTTACTGAAGGATCACGTGTTGTAGGTCATTCCTGTGCCTGACAACAGTCTGTATCTTGCATTCTGATGGCAATTGTAATAAGTATTAGGGGAGTTTTCCCTCTGGTTTCTGAAAAGCGTTTTCTTTTTTTACTGTTCCAGGGTTACTTAAAACGTTTTGCACTTCCAGATTTAATTTGTGTGGGAAGGTTTGTGTTCATATTTAAGAACGTGGTTTTGCAAGTGCTTAACTTTGCTTGTGTTTGCACAGTCACATATGAAACTCAGAACTGTGTTCAGCAAGTCTTGCAAGGCAATAACGATTTGGTTCTTGGAGAAGAGTTTGGAGGGATCTTGGTGGGAAAGCCAGGATGGAGATGGAGTTGTGTGCTGATTGTTCCTGCTGTTCTGCTGAGAGACTTCATGGATTCCTTTCTTTAACTTAAACACTTACCCCCTCAGTTACAAAGTGAAGTAAAACCCAGCAACTAAAGCTGTTAGTTCTGAAATGAAAGATTAGTAATTTCATTTGGTGTGTCCCAGATGTCATATTTTCCCAAATAACCTCTTGTAATAGGAAGAACCTTAGGAAGATTGATGGAAGCTGCACAGATTTTATTGTGGTTGTGTCTGATTGTTTTGCAGAGTATATTGGAAAGGTACACCGGTTTAACCAGTAGTTTTTAAAGCAATAAGGCAAATATTTGTTGGTGGCCTTAGTGTGACATACTTAAGGCAATTTAACTGTCAGTTGGACAGTTTTGCCTGAAGTGTCTGTTCCACCATTGAAATCAGCTGGGTGGTTGTGACTCAGGGGGTTCTGTTCCTTCCCCAGCTGGACTTTCAGCTTGAATACTTGTCAGTCCTTAGCCAAGCAAAACTATAAAACAGGACAAGTTCATGTTAAATGTCAAGTAAGTTTGTGAACATTGATGACCAGGAGTTTGTCTGTTTGTCAGACTCCAGCTGGCAAGTTGTGCCTCGTTAGGATTGGGAAGATTCAGACCCCACACTTCTAAGCTTAAGCAGAATCTCTTTGGAGGGTCTGTTTGCTTTGAATCCATCTCATGTTAAAAAGTTAACTCTAAGTTTTGAAGTTAACCCCAAAGTTAAAAATAAAGATTAGAGGAGCAGGAGGAATTGTTGGCAGAGTGGGTATTTTCTTTTCTCTTAGATGATGTTATCTGTCAGAAGGTACCAAGGAAAATGTCTGATACTTTAGGACAGCTGTTGGGTTGAACTCCCTCTTCACATCTTGACTGTAGTACAAATTCTTTTTACTAGGTTTTATATTTAATGTCAAGTTTCATTATAAACATGTATCAGACTACTCTTTCCTTGTGTGTTCCTTTTAGCTGAAACATGAGGATAGATGTGTATTGCTTGTAGGTTTAAGAAGGTACCTCTGTGTGTGCCTGCATTTGTTTTTCTGTTGAGGACATCCATTAAGGCTTTACCCACCTCAGTAAATAAACATCTCATCAGGGCTTCTATTCCTTGCAAATCTGGGCTGTACAAAACGTGGTGAGTTCAACTCCTGCATTTCAGCATGAACAGTTTCCTTGATGGATGTTTTCCTTTCCAGATCAGAAGGATTAGTGGCGTTTGCTCATTCAAACTCTGCCAGTAAAGGTACATTTTTTTTTTAATTGACTTGTTTTAGGAACAGTGGATGTATCTGTCGAGTGATTCTTTCTCAAAAGGATGAGATTTTAAATGGGTTCATTTGGTTAAAATCTATTAAAATCCAGGCAGAACAGGTGGTAAGTGGGGCTGTGGATTGTGTGGCTTCCTGGAAATGCCAGGTGGAATCACAGTGAGGAATTACAAATGGTTTCTGCAAAAGCACCAGTGTTTTCTACCATCCTGGCCTAGAACAAGGTTAATGAGAAGTCCAAGGTGACTGATTTCTTGGGGAAGTGGGGAACTAATGTATATGTAAAATTCAGCTCTGTTGTCTTTTCTATACCTGTATCTGTGGCAGTGTCAGGGAGTCCTGGTGGCCTGAGGGGCTTAAGGAATGTGATGTGCAAGAACTGAGCACTGCTGTGGGCCTGGTGAAGCTGTTTCCAGGTGGCTGTGCATTTAAGGATTACGGAGGGATGAGGGAGACTGTGACTGAACCCTCTCTAGCAGAGTTCACTTGGGGCTTACACCTCAGAACTTGCCGGAGCTTCCCCTGTCCTGGCTCTTGGGCCTGGGTTTGAGGTTGGTGCTGGCAGGGTGTGTTTGCTGCAGGGCACTGCTGGGGATTCTTGGGTTTGAGTTCAACTCCTGACCTCGAACTGTAGCCCAGAGATGAAAAGTTAACTGCGTTTCTTCTCCTTTTCCTCTTTTCTCCACCTGTTCATTGCCCCGTGCAAGGGGAGTGTGCGCCTCTCCTCCGGGTCAGTGAGGTGGGTGCTGCTGTCACAGCCCAGACCTCCCTGTGGGGCTGCTGCCTCCCCATTCCAGTAGGCATACATTCTTCTTAGCTCTGTGAAAGATACAACTAAGTGTGTTTCTTAAACAAATCCAAAATATTTAGAGCAATCTGTAATGAATCTTGTTTTGCAGTATGTCCTTAAAAGGACTGTTAGTTCATTCCTAGTACTCCTCCATTTGTCTGCTTAGTTTTTCCTTTGTCAACTACCTTATCTCTCTCACAGGGTTTCTTTTTTCTCCTTCAGTGTTCTGAAATAGTGCCAGATGTGTTCCCCACGCCTTCAGAAACCCTGCCCTGTGCAGACATTGGCATGAGTTGGCTGGGGAGTGTCCCACACTGCTGTGCAGCTCTGGGAGAGGTGGAGGCACCTCCTGTTCTGTGCTGCCTGTGGCCCTTCACAGAGTGTTAATAAAGGCAGCCAGAAAGGGCTGACACAACCACGGTGCTTCCAGCTGGCACTGCCACCTAAAGTAGTCCTGGATGCCCATTTCTGCCCTAATGGGATGCTGGAAAATGAAGCTTGATAGGAGATGTTTTTTGTGGGGGTGAGGGGTTGGTTTGTTGGTTTTGCTGGTGTAGTAAGCCCAGCCTGGCTTCCTTATCCCATCCATGGTACAGCTCAACCTTGGTGTGGTAAGGGAGTGGGATGTGTGTGAGTGGAATCAGCTGCTGGAGGAGGGGAAGGGCCCTGCACCTTTTATTGCTGCAGTCAGTTTATGCTTGAACTGTGTGGGGAGGGACAGCAAGAATTGCTCACTGACAGGTGATCCCCTGCCAGGCTGGGCTTGGCTGGGAATTGCAGACAGGGCTGGTTGGGATGGTTTGGAGGCGAAGGGTCCCTGGTGTGAGCTGTGCAGCTCCTTCCCCTGTTCCTTCCTTCCACCTTGTATTGTCATTTGTGCCTTATACATCTATTCTGTTGTAAATGCTTTACATTTGTGTCTGTCAGAGTGGGTAAAACTCACCGTGCCATACTCCTTGGTAGAAGATTTTAATTCCTGAGCCACACTTTATTTTGATCTCTTGACCACTCTTTTTTGTTCTAAACATAATTGTCCAAATGATAAAGTTAAAACTTGTTTAAATTTGCCTTAGAAGCACTGATAGTTAACTTCAATAATGAATGATTTTTCACTGTCCAGACTCCCTTTAGGGTGGAACCCTGCAAACAACAAGGGATGTGGGGACCTCTGACAGATTGGAGAGGGGATAAGGACATCTTTAGACTGCTGCTCTTGCATGTGTGCTGCTGTGTCTTGTAATGATACATCAGATCATACTGCATGGACTGTATATAGGGGTAAGAGCTGTTTGCATGGGAAAAAGGATAGGCAGGAGTCATCCTCTCATGCATTGGATGGCTTCAGGTTTGAGTTACATGTCGTCTTGGAAGTATTTATTTATTTTTTTAAGGTGATGCAAGTTGCTAAGTGTGAAGAATTTTTAAAAATGAGTATACAGAAGGTTCTGTCTCAAGTTGGCATTACCTGAAGGGTGATGTGCTGTTGATTGTGTGCTAATATACTAACGCGGGAGGCCCTGGAAATGAAAAAAGAGAAGGACCAGAATGGCGTGGTTGGAGGCCCACAAAGGTTTTTCAGACAACCTCTCTCTTTTGATGTGTCATATTTTCTTGCAAAGCAGTTCTTCTAAGAGGAGAAATTGTTAGGCTGAAACTGGGGGGCATTTATTATCAGTAACACCTGGTGTGCCCCTGGTGAGGAGCTGGAAGGGGCTGAGGGCTGACTGAGCTCCAGGGAGTGCCACAGACTGTGTGCTCAAACCACAGCTCCTGTCAGCACTGTGTGTTAAAGGAGCACTGTGACTCTGAACAGGTGAAGGAATTAGGTTTTAGTGTGTCAGTTGATCAGCCTCTCACTTGCTGGCACTTACACCAATCTTAGGATCAGTCTGTGGATGAGTCAATCAGAGCATATCTGTGGTGCAGACCACTTGTCATTGTGTCTGTAGCAGAAGAGAAGCAGTACAGAGGGATCTATTTGACTTCTGACTTCTAAACTGTATCATTTGGTTGGTTGAGAAATTTGCCTTCTATTACCAAGCAGCTCAAGGAATTGTCCCTCACAGAGGCACAATGACCTCCTTAGGATGAAGTGTTTCCCTGTGCAGCCTGCTCAGCTGTGAGCACACGTGGGGCACTGGCATTGCTGCCTCCTCAGATCAGAGAAATCCCTGATCCCGTCCTTTAGATGGGCAGAACTGCATCAGTCTGCTTGAAAGAATTTCCCTACTTCATTCCGCCGGACTCTGCCTTGGGGAGGCCACACCTTGAGTGTTGTGTTGAGTTCTGGGCCCCTCAGTTGAGGCAAGAGATTGAGGGGCTGGAGTGGGCCCAGAGAAGAGCAACGAGGCTGGAGAAGGGAGTGGAGCACAAGTGCTGTGGGGAGAGGCTGAGGGAGCTGGGGGTGTTTGTGCTGGAGAAGAGGAGGCTGNAGGGTTGGACTTGATGATCTCGGTCTCTTCCAATCCAGTCAATTCTATGA
>VWZD01008014.1:19818-86948 GCA_013396695.1 Sakesphorus luctuosus | reverse complement strand
TGCCAGGCACATGCTGTACCTGGGGATGTGGGGTTGGCAGAG
The DNA here is from genome assembly GCA_013396695.1 of Sakesphorus luctuosus. Lineage (NCBI taxonomy): Eukaryota > Metazoa > Chordata > Aves > Passeriformes > Thamnophilidae > Sakesphorus > Sakesphorus luctuosus. The sequence continues at coordinate 86,906 of VWZD01008014.1, read as the reverse complement.
TGGAGACTCCCCCCCATATAATAATAATGGCCAATCTTCGTGGACGAAGATTTGGGAAGGGCTCACCCCATGTGGGTGTGCCCTCCGAGCCTGCACAGTGGATTTTTTAGGTGAGGCTCAGCATGCGCAGAACTGGCCCCACCGTTTAGGTCCTAAGGCTCATTTGCCACGGCCGAGCAAGCTTGGACAGTGACAGTGAAGTCCTCAGGACTATCTACAGCACCCGGTACTAACTGAGGCTGACCCTGCTTGGCATCCGAGATCTGATTGGGATCGGACGGCAGGGAGGCATTGAACTGCCGGGGGCGGTCCGTACTGAGACTCGAACTTGCGACCTTGGGATTTGGAGACTGGAGTGCTCGCCACTACGCCACGGCACCGCCCCCCCATAAAATAAACCATATAATAAGCTCTTATTCAAAAACCCATACCAGCCTGAGACACTGTTTCTCACAATACTATTACTTGTCTGGTAACGTTAAAGGCTGAGTGAACATTCACTGTCTTCCTGTCTGGATGAATAGGATTTAATTTCTCTTTGCAATTGACAGCCTAACCCTTCCCAGAGAAGGTGAAGGGATTACCTTAAAAACACCCCTAAAGAAAACATGAGTCTGTTTCTCTGGGTTTTCCTTTGTGGAATCTCTTGGTGATGCATGGATTGATGGTAAGAAAACAATATTTCTCAGAAGAAAAAAACAACACAGGGAATCTTTTTGTTTTAAATGTTTAGGTGGATTAGTGTTGTAAGTACAAGAGATTGTCAATATTCAATGTTGAACAGAAGGATAGATGGACTCCAGTGAAGAAAAGTTTAGAAAAGAAATTAGGGAACAACTAGAGATGTAATTTCTTCTTAAACTATACCTTCTGCAATTAGTGATGATAAGCAAACAGACCAAAAAAATCCAAGTTGCTAATACAGATAATTGAGCTACACATGAAGCAGTGAGACTTCTGGTAAACCATGACCACTGTCTGTAAATAGATAGATCTTAATAGTGCCTTGCTCTTGGTGACATTTTAAATTTTTACTTTGTATTACATTGGGAAAAAATAACTGCTAACATTGAAATGAGCTGAAGTACTCAAGAGTGAAATCAAAGAACTTATCATCCAGGTTCATGTTTCAGTTAAGATAAAAACCCCACTGGTTATTGTTTTTGCAACACCTTGATTATACAAAAATTGTGATTTTTTTTTTCTATATTTCTCATAGGAAGAGTTTAATGAAGGCTACGTGCTCTGTTCCATAGAAATGCTGAGACACAGAAAGTACTAGCAGCATTTATGTGTTCCTCTGTTCTGCAGCTGTACAACGTTTCGGACATGCGCAGTGGTTGGATGAAAGGCAACAGACACAAGTTCCAACTCAGGAAATTCCAACTACATAAAAGGAAGAGAAGAGAATCGCCTTGAAAACAAATATTGGAGCAAGGTCCCACAGAGGTAGGGGAATATACCCGGCTTTGGAGATACTCAGACCTCATCTGGTTAAGGAACCAGATCTAGTTGGATGTGCTACCAGCCCGAGGCTGAACTACATGACTTCAAGAGAATTTTTCCAATTTAATTACTGTATGAGTGTGTGAAAAGAAAAAGAAATTCAGTAATTCAGCAGTTATTAAAGGTAATGAAACATGTTTGACTGCAGATTATGCCCTATGATTGATGGCCTGCTTAATTTTAAGCTTTTTTTCAACTTTTTATTCATTGGACTTGTTGTCTAGAGAAGCATCCACATAAGTCCTCTACCATGATAATACTTAATACATTCTGTTTCTAATGATACAGTTAGAAAGGTTTTCCTAATAACTAACCTCAATACTTTTTCTTGCAGGTTAATCCAGCTCCCTTCTGCTACCAGCATTAGGCATTGATAAATATTGATAACTCTTTTCTAACTTTTTTAATTGTTTGAAAGATTGTCATAATGATTGGAATTATTGGCCATTAATTTAGATCCCTACAGGTAAGCTACATGTCAAAGCTTCAATAACAGTTAATGGATAGTGAGCCACTGGTAGTCAACTAACAACATTTAGGTACTTAAATTAGTTTAAGTGGAGTCACTCCTGACAGTATTGGATCCCTCTCCACTGGCCATAATGAGAGTTTGCTATCTTACCTGTAAGTTCCTTCAGCTAAGCAGCTGAATTCCACCCTGTGAGTCCCTCTTAATTCTTTATTCTCAAGTTTTTTTCTTGAGATGGGAGTGATTACCTCAACCCTTCATTTGTTTTCCTTATTAAGGAAACTTTAGGGCGAAGGTGCACCGCTAAGGAACCAAAGTGAGTTTTTACACAGTCATGCATATCAGCTGCAGAAAAAGTTGATTTCTATCTGTTCCAATTTACTTCTATTTTTCTGGGACTCTTTAGTGATGGTTGAGGAATTTTTTTCATTTGCTTGTTTTTAAAGTTTACCCTTTTGTGACTGTATGGGCCCTCTCTACATCTTAATAGACTTTTATTTGTTCTTCTGGCTTGCCAAGAAACCTTCAGTCTTCTCTTGTTGCCCCCCAAAATGCACATAAACTAGAAACTTATGTTGTCTAAATCCTGTTCTAAATTATAAGTGTGGTCTCCCTCTTTAGCTGATGGAGACAACAGGCACTTTACAGTGCAAAAGTCTTCATGCAAACAGCATGTTAACTTTTCACATTCTTTTAATTGAATTCAGAAACTTTCCTTTTTAAGCAATGCAACACCATTGCACAGGCTTCTTATTTAACCTATGTTGTGCATAACATCATTGACATTTTTGATTCCAGTCAAGGAAGACTGTAAGACCTTGGTGGGGCAAGTGAAAAGTACTGGTGCTCAAGTTATCTTTTACTCCATTTTATCAGTTAGATGAAAGGGTGTGGCCAAAGTAGACATTATGCAAAACAACTTCTAGCTTTGTGGCTTCATGAGGGTTTTACCTTTTGTGACAACAGGGCATTCTTTGATGACTATAGTGTGTTTGGAAGGGATGAGATCCAGCTGTCTAGAAGAGGCAAGGGAATCCTTGGCAGAGGCTGGCCAACTCAGTGAGCAGGCTTTAAACTGAAGGACTCGGTGCACAAGGTCCAAAGTGGCAACACCCACTGCATCACATCCAGCTGGGGAATGTCAGACCAACCAGAGCAGTGACAAATATTCCTTATCTGCCTCTCAAGATGAGATCCAGAAGGCAAACCACCTCAAGGGTGTCTATGGCTGTGGTGGGTGCTCTTGCACACCCCTCCTAGGAAACCTGCAGGATCAATTACCTCTCTGAAATACCTATACACCAACACACATACAGGATGGGGAATAAACAGGTGGAATTAAAGATCTGTGTGCAAGATCTCATTGCAGTTACAGACATGGTGGGATAGTTCATTTGACTGGAATGTCAGGGATGGCTGTGTAGTTTTTAGGAAAAACAGACCAGCAAGGCAAGGTGGTGGAGCTGGTCTTTATGTGAGAGAGCAATTGGGACATACCAGGCTCTGCCTAGGGGTGGGTGAAGAATGGGTAAGAATTCAGGGTCAGACTGACAAAAGTGACATTGCTGTGGGTGTTTGCTACAGGCTACCTGGTCAGGAGAAGTCAATGAGGGCTTCTATGATCAGCTGGAAGGATCCTCACATTCACAGGCCCTGGTTCTTGTGGGGGACTTATAATCACCCTGATCTCTGCTGGACGATCAACTTAGATGGGCACCTCCAGAGCACTGTTTTGAGACAGATGGTGGAGGAACCAATGAGGAGAGGTGTGCTGCTGGACCCTGAATTGACAAACAAAGGAGGACTGGTTGGGGAAACATAGAATCATAAAATCATAGAATCACTAAAGTTGGAAAAGATCTCCAAAATCGTTGTCCAGTCATTAACCATATGAAGACTGGGGGCAACCTTGGCTGCAGTCACCATGAGATGTGAGATGGTGGATCCTCTCTGGAGGAAGAAGGGCAATAAGTACGATTGCAACACTTGACGTCAAGGGAGTTGACTTTGCCCCCCCTCAAGGATCTACTTGGAGAAATACCATGAGTTAGGGATCCAGAAGGTAGAGGGGTCCAGGAGAGCTGGTTAATACTCAAGCTTCACTTCCTCCAAGCTGGAGATTGGTGCATCCCTATGAGTAAGAAATCAAGCGAAGGAGAGCAGGAGACCTGCATGGAAGAGCAAGGAGTTTCTGGAAAAACTCAAAAGGAAGGAGGATGTTTATGGAACATAGAAAAAGAGACAGGCTACGTGGGAGGAATATAGGAACGTTTTCAGAGTGTGCAGGGATGTGATTAGGAAGGCTAAGTTCTACCTGGAATTAAATCAGGTAAGGGATGTCAAGGACAACAAGAAGGGCTTTTTCACCAAATTTTCCCCAACCTGTTATCAAATTACACAGTGAGCCTGAAAGGTGGAATGGGTTATTTCTTATCAAAGCAGAAAAAGACTAATTGGGTGCATTTATAGTAGGATAATGAAGGCTGTGTAATATCATCCTGCTAATTCTATTTTGTCCTTTAACAAAATAAGGCCCAGTAACAACCAAGATGCAAAATTGTATTTTGTAGCTGAATATATATATTTTAATATTCTTCCTAACTTTTATTTACACTTAAATGAACTTAGCAAAAATATTTTTAAAAAATGCTTGATGTAAGTATTATTCTGTAGCTCCTTTTTGCATTACAATGAATATATTTTATGTCTGAAATGCCTCCTTGTGAGTCTTTTTGTATTACAATATTGCAGTATACTTGTTAACGAAGCAGTTGGCATTGTGTCCCATTAAAAAATAAAAGCCATGAAAGCACTGACTTGTTTTCTTATGGGTCCTCATTTTGGTACATATAGTTTGATTACTCCCTTATTGTAATTTAGTCCAGGTTGGAAAGGACCTTGAAAAATCATCTCTTATCTAGCACCCTTGACCACTCAACTTTAAAACCTCAGTGATGAGGACTCCACTAAAGCTCTGATTGTTTTCACCAGAAAAAAATTCTTTCCTATGTCAAAATGAAACTTTTCCAGGTACAGGTTGTGCCTTTTGCTCCCTATCCTCTCCATGTGGCTCTTTCTGACAGGAGAGCATCCACGCTGTTTTCAGCTGCCTTTTGGGTACTGGAATATTGTGATGAGATCTCCCCATGCCTTCCCTTCTCCAGGGTGAAAAGACCTAAGTTTTTCCATCTTTCCCCACAGAGCAGGTTCTCCAGCCCCTTGATCACCTTTGTGGCCCTCCTTTGGACCCTCTCCAGTCTGTCAATGTCTTTTTTGAATTGTGCATATCAGGACTGGATGCAGTGCTCCAGGTATGGCCTGACGAGTGCTGATTAGACTGGGATGATCACAGCTTTGTCTCAGTTATGCCTCCATGGACATAGCCTAAGATCCAATTTGCCTTCCTTGCTGTAGTAGCACACTGCTGGCTCATATTTAACTTGTAGCCCACCAGGACCTTCAGGTCCCTTTCAGTGAGGCAGCTCCACAGACACAGGGATCCTAAACTACTGGGTGGTTTGGTTATGCCATTTCAGGTGCAGGACTTTGCACTTGACTTTGTTAAACTTTATATGGTTCTTGCTATCCCACCCTTTCAGCCTGCCCAGGTCTCTCTGTAAAATAGCTCACCCTTCTGACATGTTTAACTCCTCACCCAGTTTACTGCCAACACCAAATTTGGTGAAGGTGCTTTCAATCCCATCATCCATACCATTGAGGAAGATATTAAACAGTGTGAGGCCTCATATTGATCCCTGGGAGACCCCAGTTTTGACAGACTGCCAGCCTGAGTTAAAAACACTGATCACCAACCTTTTAAGTCAGACCTGCTACTCATTTTCCTACCCATCTCACAGACTTCCTACCCATCTCACAAATCTGTATTGCACCTATGTGTCAAGGAGGAGGCTATTGGAACACAGATGAGCTCTTTGCTGAAGTCTAGGTCTCCCCATTTCAACACAAGATAGAACTTTTTCTTTCATAGAAGGTGGTCAGATTGGTCAGAATGGTAAATCCTTTTGTAAATATGTGTTGACTTTTTCCGGTCACCTTCTTCATTTGACTTGTCATAGAGGACTCATTCCATTTTTTTTTTGCAGGGATTGAAATAAGACTAATGGACATGCAGTTTCCTGGATGCCCTTATGGGACTTCTTGTAGGTGAGTGCCACATTTGTTCTTTTCCAATCCTGAGAGACATCCCTGAGCTCCATTACTTTTCAAAGATCATGAGGCGTCACTCTCCAAAGTACTGTCTGTTCACTGTGGAAACTGTTTGTCTGGTAGTTCCTGTAGGTCATTGCCAAGGGGCACTACTATTTCCTCTTACAAAGTCTCAAATGATGCTCTGTCTCACACTCCCTCATGTAGTACAGCCTGTTAACTTCTTTTTGCACTCCTACACCTGCTGCCTGAGAGACCACCAGAACACAGCTTTTGTTTCCACCCTTCTCCTCCAAGGAGGAGAGGTGCAGTCTTTGCAGCCTTTCACCTGGACAGCAGCTGCTCTTATATGAAACAAAGAGGATCTGTCTTGGTGGTTGTCCTTCATTCCTCCCAGGCTAGTCTGATTCCTGTGTGCTGAAGCAGTGCAGTCCTCACCTGCTCTTGACCATCACACTTTGACAACTTCCAAGCATTGCCTAACCTTTCTAATTACCTGGAGACATCAAGCTGCTGGGTAGGCTTGCACAGCCACCAGCCAGCTGGGGCGACCATCAGGGCTGTGGTTGAGCAGAGCAGGCAGCAACCCAATAACTGGCACGTGCACAGCCCTCCCTGTGTGCCTTTCTACAGGAACTGCCTCACTCTAATGTGAAGGTTAATCCATTTTAATTTCCATTCTAAGATATAGTTTAAGAAAATGAGTGGCAATTATTTCTATTTTGCATAATTAACTCATCTAGTGATGCTGAACTAAAATCCCATGCAAATATTACAATATTTGCAGAATGTTGCTTTCATTGTGATTTAAAAGCAAAGCTGCAATTTAATAATAGGAGCCTTTTGCATTATGCTTCTTAAGCACGCTCTAACAACTTGCAAAGACACTACAGAAATTCTAATCGAATCATAATGTTATGGTTTTCAAATAAGTAACTAATACAATTTTTAACATAGGCAAGATTTTTTTAAAAGCAGTGAATCTTCAGATTGTTTAGCATTAAAATCCACAAAATGTATTATTTCACATGATGGAAAAAAATAATCACATTGCTATGATGCATCTGTATAGAACTATTCACATAGGCACCCTCAGTAATTAAAATAGTAGGTGCATGGTTTCACACTGAGCAAGACATTGAAACCAACTGCTTCAGATCTTTGTGACCTTGAAATAAGAAGGGCTTCTCAACTTTTCCTGACCTTAGTAGTTGCTTGCATAATTTCTCATCAGTGGGTAGGCAGTCACTCCTCCTGAGATCTTGCAAGAACAGAAGCTCCCTGGTGTTTGGTAGATGTGAGCTTCTACTGAATTTACTGTTCAAAGGAGGAGGAAGCCTTTGGTCAGTGAGGAATTATATGGAAACATTAGCCAAAACTCCACTTACTTCAGGTAAGCATTGGAATTCAGAACTTGGTAAAGGAGACCTTGCAACTGTATATCCTGAATCTGTCTTTTGAGTCAGAGGGTCCCAGCTGTTGCAGGACTCAGACAGAGCTACTGCCTCCAAAAACCTGAGCTCTACTATTAGCAAGAGTTGAGAATCAAACAGCCTCTTACAGAGCTGAAATATTGTGTTTACATCTGAGAGAGGCAGTGGCTCTGAACTATCCTTCTATTTGGCCTACAATGCAGATAGCTGAAGCCATTTCAGTGAGGCTTTTGCATAGAGCCACTTTGCCCAAATGGAGGGGGATGCACAGACTAGGAAGGGCAGTAGGGTGTGCAGTCTGTACTGACCACTGCTGTTTAGTACTGGAACCCCTTGAAAATGGTATTTCTTAGAATATTTCAAATTCTCAGTGCTCTTTGCAGATAAAATGTCATCAAGACAGCCTCTGGTTCTGTCTGACTTCTTTAGGAAATTAAGCTTCTGTCTTTGTGCTGGCCAGCAATCTGTCCTTGATAGGTTTGAACCTACTGGCTAATTTGTCCAAATGGGTACATTTTTCTCCTGTGAGTTTTATGAAGCAGGAATCAAGATCAAAGGTTTCTTTTCTCATTTCTCACAATATTATTGATGTGCATAGTAATTAACTTTCAATATTTTACTCTGAAGTTTTTATTCTGTGGTGTCTTTTTCTTATATATACACAAAATTAGTCTAAAATCACCATGCTTCTTGAACCAAAAATCATCTTTAAAAAACATGAAATGTTATCATACATGGAAGTCACACTTTTGATGCAATGATATATATTTGTGAATAATAGCTCTGGTAGCACATTGATTTATGTAATAATAGGAAATTATTGGTTGATACCAGTGTAATTCAGAGTAGAAAATAGCTTTTCATTGAGAAGATATCTATAATATTTAGTTCTATTTGACACTGAGGTGGCAAAATGTGCAACAGATTCACTCAGTGAAAACTGCCTACATTTCACAGAAATTACAAAATAGACAAATGGGGAAAAAACAATAGCAAAGGATTTGGAAGGATAAAGGAAATTAACCATTTCTTATTGCTACTCTAAAAAACATCCCCTCAAAAAAAACCCCAAAACAAAACAAAACCAAAAACCACCAAAAAACAAGTCCCCAAAGACAACAGCATGTTCTCTGCTCTACATCCTTTAAAGGAAAAAGTAGTTCTATACATGTTAAGGGGGAAAAAAAATCAAGGGCTTTACTGAAGACTTAAAGAGCAAGATACTTTCAAAATGATAGTTGCATATTGAAGTTCTATGTCATCTTCAGATAAATGCAAACAGCATCATCATCATCAACTTATCTCTGCTTAGCCTGACAGTGAGATGCAAATATTGAGTGGTGGTGTAATGCTTTTGAACAGAGAAAATTCCCCTCAATAACTTTTAGCTCTGCAACAATACCCTAATTTACCACCAAAATGGCCTTAAATCTTTAGATCAGTGAAGCAATTCACAGCCTTGATGGCAACTGGAATATCTCATTGCTTCTGAATACTCAGATCTGTCATTGTCCCTACTCTATTAGAAAGAAATTTGTGCCTTTCCCACTCAGAGTTAGCCACAGAAAATCCTGCGTTTGTGTTCTCCATTCTCAGTTTTGACAAATTTCTGTGTTCAGGGTTAAAACACTGAGCTCAAAAATCTAAAATTGTTTCCAATGCAGAAAAGACAGTAATAAAAGTTACTGGTGTCACTGTGAGTTAGTGATCCCCTGGTAAATATTGGATATAGACATCTTCAAACTTCTGCGAAGAATTATTTCTAGTTAGCTGGATAATGACACTCCTGCAATAAAGCTCTTGCATTCTGTAATGTTGGTGCTGGAATTATTTGAGTGTAGGGGAGACAAATTTTTCTGGTAACTTATCTCCCAAGCCCAGAGTTCATTGCCATTGCTGATATTGTATTAGAGATTTTGTGTACACACTTGAGAAAGGTCTTAAACAATATGTTCACACTTGATGTTGCCTGGGAAGTACAAAACCACCTCATTTTTCATGCAGATGGACATCACCATGACTGCAGTGGTTTCCAGTACTTGATTTTATTATTCACTGGTGAGTTGCTGGAAACAAACCTGGCTGTACAGCTTCAACACAGAAACAGCAGACACACTTTTTCCGCTTCATTCATTATGCCCCAATAAGCTTAACAGTGAAGGGAGCCACTGCAAATCCAGACCCTTTGAAATTATAATGCAAAATCCACTTTTATTCACTGTTTCCCGTGAATGCTATACAAGGTAGCCATTGTGAATGGTTTATGTTTTTTGTTAGTTAAAATGTAAATGCGTCATCCCACCTCATCAATTGTATAAAAGAGGATTTTAAATGCATGGTGAAATCCTTAGGATTTGCTGTTTGTTCTCAAAATGCAATCTCCAGTGACAAAAATGGAATTATTTTATTTCCCAAGTTCAGTGCTTCAATACTCTCATTTATTTAATGCATATTATATTTTCCTTAAAAACACAAAGCTTTTTTCTCTGACTGAAACCAGTATTTTCTCCTCTTGTTTGGTTTGGGGTTTTTTACATTATTTTGAAATGTATACAATCATGTATATAAAATTACACAATTGCACATACCAGAGTACATGTTGTTGTGTGAGACAGCCAATGGTAATTCTGTCTTTCATGTGTCATTCTATAGACATTAGAGGCAGTTTTGTTATCAATGTTTATTGTTCTATTGACTTGAGTAAATTTTAGATGAGCTTCATTGAGAGTTTATCTGACTGTGAATCTCTGGTAGGGACTAGGCATAACCTAACAGCTACTGCAAATTGCCTTAATCCTTTACAATTAACCAAACAACAAATAAATCAATGGAAGAATTAGTACATTGAAGGGTTGCCTGAATAAAAATAAACTGTGTAGTCACAGAGATGGCCATTTGTCAAGCTAAGCTAGAAAGGGCAGGCTTCAGACTGCTGCTTTTGTCTGAGCAGTGAGATTTAAAATTCCTGTGGAATAAAAAGAGACTAATAGCATTCTTGACAAGGGAAATTGAGGGAATGAGAACATCAATTGTAGGAATGAGTGATAAAATTATCTAATTGACAGTAACATAAAGATAGATTTTGACAAGAAGTGTGATGGGCAAGTGATCCATTAAGCCTTTCAGTATACAAAGAAGTTTTCTTTTGCATCTGGCTATTGGAGATGAAGAAATCATTTTACTCTGTAATTTGACAGGAAGGTGCAAGTACTGTGCTGAAAAATCAGAATAAAAACTGCAGGTTCAAATATATTGGTTCAAGTACTTTTTACTGGTGTATGAAGAACAAAACTGTAGTCAAAGGTAAGAGAATTAACACTTTTTTTAAACACTGCTTGAATGTAAAATTTGATGTCTCCTCATATAACTTCTATGGTTTTATTCAAATAACACAAAGAAAACATTTTGTTTCACAAAGAAGCTTCAAGTTCCAAAAATTATGTTGTGGGATTTAACTGCTGAAAGCTTGGAAATTTCAGCCAAAAGGCACTTTTGATAAGGTAACGAAAAACAACACTTTGCAAAAATCATATTTTTGAACTGAGTATCATTCGATGACTGAAAGAATATCCTCAGCAAATGATAAAAAGTATCAAATAAAATCTGCAAAGTTGAGCTTCCCATTTATGAACATCAGCATTTAAGAATTGCATAAAATAAACTTTATCCAACCAGTTTTTGATCAGAGATCCAAAGGCAAGGCTAGACTGTTTAACTCTACTGCACCTGACAATAGAGGGTAGAAAATACAAGGCACAGCATCTACTTCTTGCTTGGATTATGAATGTTATGCTACATTGAAACAAAGAGTTTGCTTTTAAACCAGTGAATGCTAAGTGTATTGCATTGTTCCATAGCTGTCTTGGCACCACATTCAAATTCATGTATACATTGTGTAAAAGTTTGCGGAGAATGTTTAGCAGCTTCAGAAAAAGGAGCTGTAAAGTATAATTTATTCTATGCAACAGCTGTGATGCTTTTCTTACTGAAAGATGAATTTGAGGGATGGGTAGTGAATAAACTAATTTGTTACAGAGAAAATATGAAGCTTCAAGAAATACAAAGAGAAAATACAAATCTCTGCCTTGTAATTTAATTTTGCACATCCCGATGCCAGTTATAACCAAAACTAAGGTAAGCAAATTGGTGAAACTCCACTGGTTGTAAATGAACAGGCCAGGGCTAGTCTAATCACTGGAGAGAACAAAATCCCTAGTCTTTCACATATACCCTTAAAAGAAAGTGCTATCTCAGATACAAAGCAGCAAGGAAGTGTGCTAAAAGAGTTTTTACAGATCCTTTTACTCTGATGCTATAGCGTATGAGTCAAAGGGATTTTCAGAGGCCACGAGTGGCCTGGACCACAGGGAGCTGCAGGGATGGCAAGGAGAGCAGCGCTGTGAGAAGTCCTCAGCGTTCCCAAACACAAAGCCCAAACACCGTGAATCTTGTTCGGCAACACTACACACAGATATTTGCATTTAATGCTGCTCCCGTACCTGAGATCACTTCAAAGTGATCTATAAAGTGATTGTATTCACTTTACTCCTTCTTGTTCCTCCTCCATCACCCCCGAGCCCTTGTGCAGAGGGCGACAGGCGCAGGCCAGGCTGCCCAGCTCAGAGCTCCCCTCGCTGCCCAGCTCAGAGCTGCTCTCGCTGCCCATATCAGAGCTCCCCTCATTGCCCACATCAGAGCTCCCCTCGCTGCCCACCAGCCTGCCCAGAGCCTCGGTAATCAGAGGTAATTGTCCGCTGTCAGCTCCCGGCAGCCTGCGTCGTGCTTGGAAGTACCTCTAATTGGATTGCTGTAATTTCTGCCCTTCCTAATGCAGTGGGTGGCGAGGGGGAAATGGCCCGGGGGAGGCGGGGGGACGGGCGGCTCTGGCTGCCCCGGCGCGGCGCTGCCGCAGCCCATAAAGAGCGGCGGGAGCGCAGCGTGGGCGCAGCTCCGCACTCGCCCGTGGCCATGCAGTGAGTGCCCGCCGTGCGACAGGCCAGGGGAAACTGCGAGGGACAGACTGCGCCCCAGCTCAAGGTACTCCCCTCTCCGCCCTTCTCCCAGCGGGAATGTGGGTGCCGAGCCGGGGTAGGCACAGCCCGCCCGCCCCGCGGAGGGAAGGATTCGCCCCGGGGAGGCTCCTGTGCCCCGCGGCAGGCGGTGTTTACCTTGGGGCACTTTCTTTGCAGATGCAGAGGTGTACTAGTTTCCTGTTTCTGTCTTTAATCCTTGGTGCCTCCCTCTCGGAAACATTTGGGCTGGTTTTCTCAGTAAGTATCCGTGTAGCTGGTGAAGTAACTATAAGCCTCGGAGGGATTTACACTGTATTTTGACATAGCGGTTGCAAAAGATGCAGCACGCAAAAGAATTTTTGGCTATAAACAGGTTTGTTTGTTTGTTTGTTTGTTTGCTTTTAGCTAAGTACTTGGAGGTTTTAAATACTAGCTCCCTTGTAACAAATACTATAACTAAAAGGACGTCTAGTTTATACACCAAAATTAAAAGGATGTCCCATCTGATTCAGAAAAGATGATTGTACCTATGGAATTCTTTTACAGAGGCTGTTGTGTAAATCTAAAGAATGCAAAGAAAGCATTGCTGTTTGTTTAGGTGGCTATCAGATAGTAATATAAACTTGAAGTATTACAGCAAAATTTCTGCCTCCAAAGTATGTTTTGCAGTTTCACTTACATAGTGTGAAATCTTCATACTGACTTCACATCTTCATATTGACATGGATGTCAATAGCAAAACGATAGACTTAGATGGGGAGGGGGCAACGGTTCACCATTAATATTTGCCTCAGTATGATTGGCTTTTGTTGTTTGTTGGTTTGGACTTTTACAATTGTTCTTGATTTTGAGCTTTCAGAAGAGTCTGCTAAGAGAATGTCCTTTTGAATGCAATCACTGTGTAGGTCATGCAATAACATATTGCATTTTTTTCTTTAAGGCAAAAGAAAAAAGGGGTTGGACTTTGAATAGTGCTGGTTACTTACTTGGGCCACGTAAGTGAGGTGCCTTTTTTGTTTTTAACACCAAAATGCAAAAGTTGTGGTTTATTTTTCTTTTTCTTATAAATCAGTTTAATGTAATGTGTTATTCGTTTCTCTGAGTATAGCAATTTTGTCTAAACCTTCAAGGCTGAAGAAACTCATTTGGGAAAAAATATTTGTTTAGATATTTGTTATAAGCCCATTATAGAACTGAGTTGTCTTAAATAGCAGCTGTCCTTTTCTAAAGCAGAGTTTTGACGTGAGGCTTTATGTCTAGAAACACCTCTGCTCACTCTGTGTGCTTCTGAACTGTAATTTTCATACAACAAATTCTTCACTGCCAGAACTGTTACAAAATCTTGTATCTTCTTAGATGTCAAGGGAAGAATGACAAAATGTGACATTTGGAACTTCTTGATATATTTCAGATTTCACCTTTAAATAATTTTGAAAATTTTTTCACTACTTGGTTTTAGTACCCTACTTTTTTTTTTTAATTAAAGCACAATAAATTAAAACTGTAACATGCAAACTCATGACTGTGAAAAATTAATACACAAAGTGTTCAAAATACAGGAAAACTAGTTTACAAAGGTGGAGAATAACAAAGGTAGCTTGTAAGAAAAGTAAAACAGGGCTAAGCTGTCTCAAATATTTATCCTTTTACCATTAATTCTTGTTAATGTAATAAAGCTCATTGCCAATGTTTCTGTATTTTCAATCTGGGTAATACATAGACAAATACAATGGATACTTCCTATGACTTTCTTCATTCTCTTTAGCTAACACTAAGGATACTAGAAAAAAAAAAAGCTAAATGCACCTTAAATATATTAACTGTCTGGAAGTATATTTACCCTGAAGCAGATCTAAGCAAATTGGAAAAACTGCTGTGGGGAAATGTACTTGTCAAAGTGCCATTTGCCATTTATCTAAGACTGGATAATAGGAATCATCCTTTGTTGCAGGTCGTATTGATCAGCTTTTACTGATAAAGGAAATGCCCATTGCAAGGGGGAGAGAAGAGGCACCAGGGGCATGTAAGATAGTTTCTGAAGGTTATTCGTGTAAACTATCTGCAGTTTTCTTTTAAGCAAACTCATCAGCAACATTTTGTTAAAGGTAAAGGAGGCAGTAGTAAAAACAGCTTCCCAGTTTACATGCAGATACAGATTTATATTTTCTTTAGAAGATCTTCTAAAGTCAGTAAGATCTTCAGCAAGTATGCAGCACAGGTCTGGGTCTGTAAATGAGATAAATCATAAGCTCAACCTTAGAACAAAGGTTATTTTATTTAATGACACATTAACTGCTTTGTAATTTTTGTGCATAAAAACTGCCCATCATGATTTTTTCATTGAAATCCATGAAAAACAAGCAATGCAATAAAGGTTGTTATTCAGTCAATTAACGCCTCTGATTTTTTATTTATTTATCAGATGCAGTAGATAACCACAGATCTTTTAATGACAAGCATGGTTTCACTGGTAAACGTGAAATACAGCCTGATGAGGATATTAAAGCAGGTAATGAAAATCTGAAAGCCAGTATTGTTGATTTGTTTTCAATGTTTATTATTTACTATTGAGTTAACTGACTCCCTAGGTAGAAGATTATTCCCGCACTTTAACAGAAATCCTAACAAACATGTGAGAGGAAGAAAAGTGACATTTGGCCATTTGGTGTGTTCTTTCTATGCTCATAGTTTAAAACATCTAAGTGCCTAGGAAAACATGCCATAATTTTGTTGTTTTAAAAATATAATAGATCATATTGCACTGAAAAAAACTTTTTTTTTTTACTTTTATGTATTCAAATAGGTATTTCAAATGTCACCCTAAGCACTTAAGAGTTAATTTCTTTTTGGCAAGAAAGTGTGTCAGTAAAGACATATTTGAGTAGCAAAAGTTATAAAAATATAAATTCTCAATATTTTAAGCAAGGTAGATTGTCATCATAAAAGATTGAGGACCTGATCACAACTGAAGTCAAGTCAACATAATCTTTTGATGTTGCATGTGTCAGAATTTAGTAAATGGCAATGTAAAGGATGTGGCCTTCTTCTGGATTTCTCATCCAAAGCCAGGCCTCTAAAATATGTCTAGATTCCCTTTTTGAGTAGAAGCTGTCAATTTTTAGGCTTTATTTTGAACACCTATTTCAGGATATGATACAGAAAGTTCTAGAAAAACCTGTTTCTTTCTCCTGAGGAGAAACTAAACCTGCTGTAGACATCTAAAGTGAGCTGGGATGAATCTCATCCTTAGACTGCTAAAGAGTGACCACAGTACTTGCTTGAGCACTTTTACATTCATCACTTCACTAGCAGGGGAAGGCAAAGTTTTGGCAGGCTATTTTAAATGTACCCAGCACAATGCAAATGTAGTTAACAGTAAATAAGTTCAGAAGTATAGGAAATGTGCTTAATTACAATCTCATGGACATACGTTTAAAGAAAAGAGTAACATTAATACATTTCTTAGTTGTTAACACTCTCTGACTGTCTGTTTATTTCTGGTACATAGTTATGTAGTGGGGTTTTGTGTGTGGTGTTTTCTTGGTGCTGTGTTTGGTTTGTTTGTTTGTTTGTTTTTGTTGCAGCTGCTTTGGTCTTTTTTGTTTGTTTGTTTTTAAAGGGGGAAAAATTAGAAAAAAAAGGAAGAACCTACTTTCTCAAATAGTGGTGTAAAAGTAGTATATGACCAGTCAGAAACAATGTGAAAAGAAGGCATTTGTAATCTAACAATGGAGTTTGCATTTCAACGTGTTGCCATTTTTGGATACACCCGGTCCTTTACAAGAATATGAACTTTTAGATTTATGGATTTTTTTTTGCTGGGTACTGTTGTGCCTCCATAATTACAGGTAAACCCAATCAAACTTTTCTGGATGAGATTTGAAAATTATCTTGCTGCCTCTCTTAGGAACCTCAAGCTCTTCTCTTATCAAAAGTTTTCTTTGAAGTTGATTACAGAGTTCCAATCCAAAGGAGATTTAAATAAAGTAATCCATAAGGTAGTCAGAATCTTATTTTAATTGAAAATTAAGAGGGTTTTTTTAGTTAATTTCTTCTGAATATTTACATAGACACCTTAACATAGCAATATACACACTATTACTGTAAAAGAAACCATGTAAAGGACTGTGGTCTATCTTCGAAGGAATGCTCTAAAATTTGTGAGCTCTCCAGATAACTTAGAAGAATTTGCAAACTGTGTTAGGGACTTAGCACTAGGTCCAGAAAAAGAAAAAAATCGCTACAAAACAACCATCTATCAGCACAATTATTCAAATCTTCAAACTGCAAGATCCTTATGTTTTTACTAGAGTCTTCAGGTTAATTCCATACAAAATTAAGGTCAATAGCAGAGTACATAGAAATACACATCTACAATATGCCCAAACCACTGAAGAAAAATGTTTATCCAACAAATATCACATTGGTAATAAAATCTGTGTCAAAAAGTAACTAATATAATAATCATAACAGAAATGTATAACAGGTCAGGTGGGAATAAAAGTTAAGGGGAAATTCAAATAATAAAAGTATCACTAATCCAAATAACAGCAACATATTTGTGTCAGTTCAAAAACTGGAAGACAGGATTTTCAGTGTATTACATACATTCTTAAATACTTATTCTCAATATGCCAGAAATGTTTGTATCCCTTACAACTTTCATCAATGTTTTCTAATTTGTGCTACAGAGCTCTGTCTGCCTCTATCCTGCATGGAACTGCCGTCAGTGATGTGATAATGGGCTGTAGGTGCAGGCACTCATCTCTATGCAGAGAACTAAAATCTTGGCATGATTTCTTGTCATTTTGTTATTTGTTCTCTAATACAGAACAATTCTCCACGCTATTGAAAAAAAGCAAGATGTCCTCCCTGCCCCCTTCCTTCGCCCTTTCCCCCCCCTCCATTAACAGATAAAGAAAGCCTCCTTCTCAGCCTCCCAAAGTGCAATAACAAGCTCACAGGGCTCCATCAGGCCATTGAAATAGCATCAAAAGGCCTATTTTCACTAGATCAAAGATGAGTATATTGGATTAGATACTTAGGGAAAAACATAACTTTCTGGGCTTCTAGAAAAACACCCAGGCCCAGCTTTTGGGCTACAAATCACTTCTGTATTACTCAAGAAGCTTATTTGGAACAAAGACAGGTTACATGAAGGACTCATAACTGTTATGTAAAGGTGATGAGTTTGTCAGTTAAATTTAACCTTATCCCTTCATTCTCAGGTTAGTGGACACGAGGGAGAGAGTTGAGAGCACAGGAAAACTCTCCTCTGTGACAGAACTCTAAAGACTGTGCCCATGAAGGTGCCAAAGCAGCTGCTATGCAGCAATGGCATACAAAGCAGAGCAGTTTTGATTCTGAGAATTGCAGTTACCACCCTTAAATGGGCTTCACTCTTCCCTGAAATGAGGTTTTCCATTAAAGGTTTTAAGGAAAAAGGAGTTTTAGGGAGCTTTTTTTTTCCAAAGTACTCATAAACTTAGCCATGATGTCACACAAAATGTATCTTTATACTATGTTAACATTAAGTAACAACCAACTTGTTTTATAGGGGATCTTGGAAGATCACTGTCTGACGAAAACATCATGCGCACAGTAATTGAATTTTTGACTTACTTGCATCTTAAAGGTTAGTGAATGCTTTTTAATCTTCCACAGCTTCTAGTACTGAGAAGGCAAGATTATCCCTGAGTGTACATACACATGTGCTACGGATTTGAGTGAGCAAGATCTTGAACAGCACCTTGGGAACACACACACACAGAGTGCAGACAGTCTGCAAACCCACAGGTCAATGAGAATCTGACGCAGCAGAGTTCTAACACCATTGGATTACTTGTTAGTGGCACAAGGAGTACTTCTCCCTTTTGCATGTATTCCTCAATAAAGCTGCATCACAATATTGCAACAACCCAAAGCTGAATGTTGGCAAACAGTGCAAAATGCTGCCGAATCTCTGTAGAGTCTCAAAATTGTGACAAGAATTGTAATACTGAGCTTACAGCTGATTCTGTAAGAATGGCAAATTTATTATAGAATTCAATGAAGAACAAATTTGCCTGTTTCTGAATTTTCATTAGTTTTGCTTTAAAAACCTCCAAACAAACCCAATTTTTAGTCTTCAAGGCTTCTAAAATTTTCTACAAAATGTATAAAAATATGATACATAGTTGCAAAGAAAATGGGCAGAAAACAGTTATTCTACTGAAAATTTTGGAAGATTTTTCTGTCTCAGAAAGCAGACAATTCAATAAATCAGAAACTTCTATATTTTTACCTTTAGTGCACAACAAATTACAAGCAATTTTGTGGCAAGTGTATGCTGTGTTTTATACATGTGTTTTAATTTCATTATGAAGAGATTTTCAAGAGATCTGTTCCTTTCCTACATATTCAGGATGGGTTTTTGGAATAGTTTTCTGAATTACTTGTATCCAAATTAATTCTCATTACTGAAAAGATTAATCCAGTATTTTTTGCATCAAATTTGCATTGGAAACAAAACCTCTTTATAGTTAGTAATAAGGGCTGGAAATAATTAAAATAGATATTGAAAGTAGATTATTAACGTGTGTATTTACTGTGGACAATGTAGCTTGTTTGTTGTGTCACTGTGAAGAAGGAGCCCTAAACATTCCTTTAGTCTGCTATGGGAGCTTAGGAAGTAAAATCAGTATCTGGACATAACAAAAACGATGTGAGAAACAAGTTGAGCTCAAGCACATGCTCCCTGCATAGGCAAAAAGCTGCTAAGTTGGACAAGAAAATAAAATGCATCCCACAGAAATACAGATTACTTCTAACCTGGAACAAATGAGCAAACAGCGTTCCCTGTTTAGAATAATGACGACAAACACATTTTTTATTCAAAAAAGGTGCTGATATTATCTATCCTTACTAAAAAACCAGGGAATCCTAGATCATATACACTGGCTTTTCTCTGAGATATTTCTTATATTCTCAGGTTCCAGAAGATGGAGAATGTTATGGCATTATATTGACAGTAGTAACACTGTTTATTGGCAAAGCTTAGTGCAAACTCACACAAACTCAGAACTGTAGATTTGGCAGGTGAAAGACATTTTTTTAATGGTAGAAATGCTTTAACGTTTTTGCTCAAATGAAACTTTGTTACATTAAGTGGCCCCATCTTGGTGGGGGGAAAACTCCCACTCATGGGATTCAGATTCAGGGAATAATCAGGTTAGAGATAAATTTTAATCTGCAAGATAAAGGCAATATTTTAACTGCTAAGAAGTATCTTGGTGATAACTAAAAGTGGCCTTTGGCTCTTTCTCTTGAAAATTGTTCCCTCCAGCTTTAAATGCTTCCATGGAGAGCAGTCTGTGGGATGGCAGCCATAATTGGATAATATTAAAAATTTTGAGATGCTGGGATTCAGCAATATCAACTGACATAATAAAATGGATATAATTTAATTGTTGTTCTGTCACTGCTGTTTCTAGAACAGGTGAAATTATAGCAGGAAAATGTTATCAACATTCAAAAGAAAAAACCAAGATTTTATAAATTAAAATATGAAAAGTTCAAAGATTTTCCCCTTATAGTTGAGAGCACAAAAATGTAATAAAAACGAATACTACTGAAACTGGATTTCTTTACTTATTTGCCAAGATAAATACATATGTGTCAATTAACTTTTTTTCCCTTTTTTTTTTGTTTGTTTGTTTTTGTTTTGCAGAGTTGGGAGCACTTGACAAGCTACCTACACCAGAGGAAACAAACCAGTCTTGAAGAATGTCTTTTTATTTTGTTGTAATGTAGATTTAGACTGAATTCTAAACAAAAGATCCAAATGAGCTGATGTTGAGAAGTATTGTTTTGCATTAATCTGATAAATGGTAAATGACATTCTCGCCTCTGGGTTGTTTGTTGAAAGTTTTTTTTGCTTTTTTTATTTTTAACCCCACTCTCCTGCAATGTTATAGTGTATAATTTTGCCTTGGTAAAAATTTTCTGTAGGTAAATGGTAAAATAAAAATAAGAGCAACTAAATTGTTTCATTTTAAAATCAAGTAAGTGCCAGCACACAATGTGCCATATACAAAGCCCAGGTTAAATTGTATGATTACACTGCACCTATACTCTGCAATATTGGAGCAAACCAAAACATAAATACTATGTATTGGTTACTTTAGATAACAGAAATAGAACAGTGACTTCAAAGTGCTGCCATGCAGAATCTGTTTTGGTCACAGGTCAGACTGTACTTCTTTGCTTCAAGGAAATGTTACTTCCTGTTCATATGTTCATAGACATGACATAAACTCATGTTCATACTGAATTTCATATTATTCACCTGTAATACACCAGCCCATTGACTGAAGCATACCTTGATGCAATACACATTTAACTGTTCTGTAGAGATTTATACAAATCATATGTGTAGGATTCCTATGGCATCAAGAATACTGGGTCTGTACTCCTTAAGGAAGAAATGTTCCTGTCTGCTCCAAGATTAAAAAATTATTTTATGAGATGTTTTAGTCTGAGTCTAGCAAAGCACGTGAATCCAGGTTTAATCCATAAACCCCCACTTTGATGTACTGGATGGGAATGCTAGGCCTGCACACAATAAATGTCATATCAAGACTGAGCAAAGGTTTGAGATGATACAGAACCATGGAAAGATGACTTTTAGTCTCTGCATGATGCAATGAAATATCATCCTTTCAAATGCTGATGTGCACTAGAGAGCACAGACTGACAGAAATTTGACAGACCTCTATTACCTCATCTGTTTTTCCCTTTTAGCATAGCAGGATACGTTCTAAATGCCAAGCCACTGGAGCCTAGTTAGAACCCATATGGCCATCCCACCTTGTCAGTCAGGCTTTGCTCTTCCTCTGATAATCACTCAGCCTCCCTTCTCATCTCAGATCCCGTGGGCTTCTGAGCAAGCCCTTCCCACAATGTTTTACTGGATTACTACTTTTTTTTTTTCAAAGAGTAATTAAAAAAAAGTATGCAGTACTAGCATATGTGCTGCTAGTTCAACATTATTTGGTGAATTTATGGGCTTTCAAAAATGTCAGTTAAAGGACAGAGTGAAATTTAACCTCTCTACATTAGTACAGGTCAGCAAGTCCAAACTCTCTTTTTAACTAATAATGTCCACAGTTCCCACCACAGCCTGGAATCTGAGTTCACTAAAATCAAGAGACAGTATTTCCATTGGCTTCCATGGACTTTGGTTTATTGACTATAAAGCTAAGTATCCATTTGAAGAACTCCATAACAAGGCATCTTTTTAGAGCAGGGTACCTCAAACTGTGATCAAATAAAAGGAACATAATATTAACATTGAATTTGTCTTCTTTTGAAATAGGTTAAGAAATTAGAACTAATATGATAAAATTAGAAACCAGTTATTACTTTAATCAAATTAGCATACTGTCAGCTCATTAGAGTTGCAATGGTCCTATTATGTTTATTTGAAATTCTGAAATCTGAGATTATTTGAAAGAATGAAAAATTCATAGGATCAGGAAGGTTTTACAGCAGTGTCTAAGCAGGGAGGCACAAAGCTTTTGCATTATTCTGCACTGTTATTTAAAAAATATTATAGAAACCAGATTATTATAATCTAATTACCAAAACCAGTCCATGTACTTTCACTTAATAATTTCTGCATTCAAGCACATATTGGTAACATTCCAAAAAATAGGTAAAATTTTTAAGTTTGTTTCTTCACCCTCTAACATCCCTTACCTTTGCAAAAACAAAGGGGGAAAACCCAATAAACGGGCATTCTTCTGGATCAATTTCACAATTTCAGTAACATTATTTTATTAACGCTCATTTTATTTAAAGTATTTCTTACATCATTTCATCTCAGACATAAGTTCTGCAAATATTTGGAATGACATCTCCACAATCAACCTCTTGACAAACACTTGACAAAAAATCACCCTTAAACCATGATTTGGGAGCAATCAGTTTCAACAAGGCAAATAAAATAATATAAAATAATAATAAAGAAACTCCTAATTATTTTCATCTCATTGTATCATTTATTTGTTCATTTGCATCCATTGCATGTCACTTTTCCGTAGGATTAGCTCAGACACAAACTTGCACTAAAGACAAAGGCCAAATTAAAAGAAAAAAAAAAGAGCAAAACTTTGTTGTAATGGTTGCCAGTGATATGAAATTACCCATCATGCAAATTTAACTCTGACAATGAACAGAAGGCTTGCATGATGCTGAGTGACTGGACAATAAAATGGAAGATGAGATTAAGTGATGATGCAAGAAAATTATATACGCAGAGAAAAACAATTCTAATTTTATGTGCACATACTGATGCTTTAAATTACGTCTGGAAAAAGACCCATTGTACACAGTCCTCTAAAAATGCTATTTTAAACCTCAACAGTGGTTAGAAAGGCAAAGGGAATGTTAGGAATCATAATGAAATGATACCATTCTTAACTTTGACACCAGCATCTGTTCTGAACAGCTCAGTACAAATTAAAAAACACTGTAGAATGAGAAAAACTATGGAGAAAGGTGAAAAATATTTTTATAATAATTTTCATGCACTGAGAGACTAAATAGATGAGAGATGAGAGTTTTTAATTTTGTGCTAAAAGTGCTCAACCAATTCTCTTATGCCTGTAACCTAAGATTTAATGAATAAATGATAAATGATGATAAAATGCTGAAATAATATTTTAATCCCACATCCAGAAAAAAAAGAAAGCCTTTTCTATATGTCTCATGGTGAAATTGTGGCACTGACAGCACAGGATTTTGTGGAGGTCATAGGTTATGAGAGGAACAGTTATATTCATGGAAGAAAAGTCCTCCAAGATCCAAATGAAACCACTACTCAAAAAGTCTGATTTAACTGTTTCTTAGAACAAATTATGGGCACTTACACACAGACCTATAAAACAAGCCTTTAAACCAGATCCAGGGATTAATGAAATAGGGCTTCTTCATCTGCACAGCATCTGATTCCAGTTTACAAAAGAAACTTGGAAATCACATATTTTTGGCTAAAAATTCAACAGAAATACTGAATTCTGAATAGTTCCTACAATAAAGAAAAATCAAGTGTATTTTTATACAGCTTTTCACCTATCAGGTAGTCTCATTAAAATTTGCTTAAATGCAAATTAGTTCAGCATAAAAGAGGGACTTTCTGGTGGCACAGCTGGCACTGCACAGTCTGTCCGGATTAGGGAGTCATTAGGCAGCTGACAGGATACATGTATTTTCCCACCTGTCTACTCATGTAAAGGTCAGACTGCAACATTAGCATAGAAAAATTAGATAGGACTCAGGTTACTGAGGACGTTTGAGAGGGTTTGATATTGGGTAAATGACATAATCCTGCTAAAGGTTCAATGTTCCCATGGTTCAAACTGCAGCCCCTTTTGCCAGGCTAGTGCACTAACTTCTTAAAGTCATACAGAAGTTTGGTGGGACGTAGTTTATAAAAGCTTCTGACATAATCGTAGCTGTTCTTTTATATTTCAAAAGAGATGAGGAGATATGATATGCATTAATAACCCCCAGAAAAAATGACAAATATATTTTTACATTATTTCAGAACACATGACACAAATTGGCAACAACTTAAAAATGGACACCAGGAAGTAGTTTGCAAGCTGTTCAGAATACAAATTACCTCAGGAGATTTCTAAGGCAGATATGAGGGCTAAAAGAAAGTTTAGAGCTGAGTGTTTTTAGCAGAACAAATGGTTTTTCACCAGTTCATCAAGTAATTTAATCATGTGGTACTTCTGTCACTATTTGGTGTTCTAGCACTTATTTCTAAATATATACAATTGATCACTGATACTTAATTTTGTGAGGACTGAGCATCAGCAGACATAGAAAACTGCAACTCACGGATCACTCCACTGCACAGATTCAGTAGTTGGGTGTACAAGTGCCATTTTGTTGAGATTTTTGATACCTCAGAGCATTGGACATTTGTCAATGCATGTGCCACACTCAGAACCTTCCAGACATGAGCTTTAAAAAGTAGTCAGAGTTGAACTGCAGATGAGAATTATTCTATCTCCTTGCTTGTAGAGCACTATGTTGTTCTCAAAAACTTTATCAAATTCCCTTGAATTCAAGTCATGTATTTCTAATTTAATTGATCTCCACTGACATCCTGCTAATTAAGTATATATAAATCATACAGTCTGAGTACAGGGAGACATGAGACTCATACACAATGTCTGTCTGAGGGAAAAATCTAAAATACCTGTTACCATTCAGATGGCATTTTTTCTTTTTTTTTACAGTTTCTAATATAAATGTTGACTATGTATTACTCACAAACACATAAATAATTCACAATGGATTGCTTCTAGAATTTCTCCTTCAAAATATTCATGAGATAATATACTTCCTTGAAATTATTCTATTCCTTCAAAAATCATTCTGTCAGAAAACAATTGAACAGATTTATGAACATTATGACTACATTTTTCAATGTTACAAGTAGCATTTCTTGATGAGACTTAAAACTGAGGCTCCAATTATTTACATCAAAATAAGTTCCTATGTCGTATTTGTGGACTGAGCATTATTTTCTTATTACTTATTCAGATGACAGTGTAGGGGAATCACTTCCCTAAGCTCTTTCTGCACTTTGACAAGGTTATCCTACTCTTCTTGAACTTCTATTCTAAAAGACAGCAGATTTAAGAATCATTAGTTACCAATGGTTTTCACATCTACTGTTCTCTGCAGCTATTAAAACCCTACCCAACGCAGTCTCCAAAGATTTGTGTGAGAATTTTATGCACCTTTTTGCAAATCAGTGTTTATAGACACTTACGTTCAGTGACTTCTTCTAGGACTCCTCACAGGCACTCTGGATGCTGGAACTGAGGAGGGCAGTTCTGCAAAGTGAAGATCTGAATCTGCCCTCTGCTTTCTAGAGCATGAGTTGTGGCTCTGAATCCAGAGCAACCTTTTAATTAGGCGTTTTGATGTCCTTCTTCAAATCCAGCAGAATGAACCCAAGCCCTTAGACTTAGAAAACCAGTAGAAGCAGACAGAAAAAATAACCATGTTTTCACAGCTAAATGTTACATTTTTGTACCACTTTTCAAAACATGGCTTTGCAAATTGTGCCTGCTTAGTTTTCATGCTGCTTGCCTACTTAGTCACAGTTTTAAAATAGAGCTCATCAAATATGACATACGAGGGCCAAATCCTGACCTGAGAAACTAAGTGTAGTGGTACTGTTGATCTTAAAAATACATTTTTTTTAATAAGGATTAGGAGCTGACCTTATCCAATGGAACAACATTATTAAAATAAATTAATTTTAACAAATATCAGATCTTAGGTAAAAATTAAAAGCTATAGTTACCCTTAATTCGTAAACAATACTACTTCACACGTGGTGCAAGGTACACTGTTCATTAATTGTTTCTGCCACTTTGTGCCTTCAGAACCACCTACTAATGTTAGCCATTAAAAATGATACTCTGTGTATTATTTAGAAGCATCTCCACATTTGTGAAACTTTAACTAATTTCTTTTGGTTCAAACTATGTAGCACTCTCTTTTCCCAGAATATATAAATTTTCTTTGCTTTTTAGTCCATTTTTTCTGAATTCCTTTTACAGTGTGCATTATAGACAATATTTTATTGTTCACCACAGCCTTCAAACGTCTGTTCAATTAGACATAATGGTTCTGTTGTGTTAATTGTTATTTCAATATTCTTCTCCCCACCCAAGCTATTAGCGTAAAACACAGTAATTACCAGTAATTAATATTTGTGACAGTGCTGATAAACAAGATATAGTTAACCAGATAAAGGGAAGATGTAACTGTGTTTTCCTTCTATCACCTGTAGTAGATATTAAACATAAGCATTATTTTTTGCCTCAGCCAAAGAGAAAACATGCTTTCCTCTGTGGGGAAAAAAGACCCTATTATTTTTTTGCCACATTAGTTACCTTTAGTGAATTTGTAGTGGAATCACATACATTGACAGACTTGAGATATATTTTTCGGAAGAATCAAAGCAATAAAGTATTTTAATCCCTTATTTTAAAAAGTGATTTTAGGACATTTTTTGGAGGTGTTAACTTATTTTGAGATGCAGAAACACACTTAAATGGATTTATGGGACCATAAGTCAGGCGCTGAATTAACAACAAGATTTGAAAATTACATTATTTACATGCAATATGAATTATTATTAAAGCAAGAACTTACGTGCTCTTATAAATCCAACTTTATACAAATCTCAATCTTAGGATGCCAGAAAAATTCCCTTTTTTAGATGAAAGCCTGAAGAAAACTTTTGTGCTGTCAAAGTTTTGTCTTTGTTACTATTTGTTTACATATTTCTCAGCACAAATATGAGGTTGGCCAGCAAATAAAATGAACTCAGCAGCATTTGAAGGCCTAAAAACCCGCTAGGAAAATGTCAAGGTAAGTCCATAGCTAAATAATGATGAGTTCTGGGCCAGTGGGTGGCATGGGCCATACAGCACAGAACACCCTGCACTGGCAAAGGCAGTCAGTCAAGTGTTGGGTCCTCACACCCAAGAGAAACTTGACAGGATGACACAGACACCACCTAAGTTTCCTCTGAAATATTTTAAGACTTTGGCACCATAGTGCTTAAAGTTGTGCTTGAAATTGAGACTTGCATCACCTTCTCAGAATCTTACATTTATGCTGTCCAATCTGGGAAAAATGTTTGCAGAACCCTCAATTCATTTTAGGATTAATAATGATTACAATTAATGACATTAACGATTAAATAATTAATAATGATAATATTTAATGTGATTAATAATCCTAAAATCACATTAAACCTAAACCTATGTCTTACAGCAGGTAGGAACTTCCTTCAGAAGAATGAAAGGATAAACTAAAGGATGAGCACTGAATATATATATATATATATGTTCTGACAAAAGCCCCAAAGCCCAGAATGCATAATCTTTCTTCATTACCTGGTATTATGGCACTTCCCTTCTGAGTTCCTCCATGCCATTGCCCAGAAAAATCCCAATCAGAGGGGATAGGCTATATTCCTAGGCTCATTTTCTGTTCGATGTGCCAGCTATGAAGGAATATCAGAAATTGGGGTGGTAATTCAGCCATAAATTGCAAAATTATTAGAGTGGCATTGCAGTGGACAGAGCTTCACAAGTTTTGGTGAGTTCATGGTTTTTGTTGACTTTTCAGACTTGGAAATGTAAATTTTAAAGGAGCTTGCTAGAATAGAATCATATGCTTGGTAGCCTACTAAGCTAGAATGCCAAAGGCAGAATTGTACATTGAAACAATTTGTTGATTTCTGGGAAACAACATGGATTTTCACCAGATTAAAGTCATCCTTAAGAGATAATGTAAGAGCAGATGTTTGTTAAACAGCATTATTTTAGGTTGTTACCTGTGTTCTGTGTTTCTTGGAGGTTTTATTCTCAACAGAGGCAATCCCGATTAGCTGAAATTGGAAGCTACACTGTGCTGCCAGGATTTTGGAAAGCAACAGAAGTAGATGCTCATGCCTTTGGTGTCTGGTTATTTTTTTCAATGTCAAAGCTAAATATAATCTTTAAACGGCAGTATTTGAAATAAGTGTGTATCAGTAGGGACTTTAACTCGTGTTGGAGAGGGAGATATGGTGCAGTTACTAAAGTGGTGTTAAGAGATGATTTCTATGATGATTTCTAATCCAAGGAGGAAGTTGGCTTCTGGAACTCTTTCTCATAGTTTCGGTAGCTGCAGCTTTATTAATTTATAAAACATGAAAAGAGACAGAATAAATCTATGGAAAAAATCTAAACAGAGCTTGCTTTTGTTCAGAAGTCAATTCGTTCACAAGAAATTATTCTATCATCATATCCTTTCCTAGCGCAGATAAATAAACAATCAAGCCAACCAATATACCGAGGAATTTCCTGGACTCCCTCATAGAGGGACTTCTCCCACTTGCAAGTCCAATAATTCTTTAGCTCATAAATTTGTTGGACAGGAAAAAAATGCAAGAGATCATCTAAAATATTCCCCAGTTCACCACAAGATCATCTCCTCATAACCCATGTCTGAAGAGTGCTTGTTTTTAATACCTTCAGTATTAAAGTCTCCACAACCCCTCCAAGAAACTAGTCAATGAGTGGTTCATTGTCCTTTACTATTGGAAAGCATTTCCTGATACAGAACTGAATTTTCCTTCCCGCCTTTTCTACAAGCACCTATTTTATTGATCATGGACATGGGAATAACTTTTCCCTTTGCTGTTACTAAACCAGCATGTTTCAAGAGATTTACTATGCCCTCTCTCATAACCCTTATGGATTTTTTTTTCTGAAAGTAAACAACCACAACTTGCTAAACTTTGGAGAAAACACGGCAGGGGTTTCCAGAAGAAAAGGTTTGGAGGAACAAGGTTTATAGCTTTTTTTCTTTGTTTTTAGATAAGTCATTTTGATTTTAAACCAATATGCAGAATATGTTAGGGCTGCTATTATTAGTGTTTTAGTTCTCTAATTTCTGTGCATCCAGCTGAAAGCAAAGGATAAAGCAGAGAAGGCTGACAATTTAGAAGGCTGCAGTATACTCAAGCACTATTCATCTGAGTGTAATAGATGGCCTAAATAACCACAAGGTGGTAATAGTGCTCTTCGTGGAAAAGCTCAGACACGTTTAGCAGAACAGGTTTAACTCTATACAGATGTCTGATTTACCAGGAATTGTAATTACATAGAACAGCAATGCCTTTAGAAAAAAGGAAAGGTAAACCTCTAATAGAACACAGTGTGCTGGCTAACAGAGAGAAATGCAGTGCTCAGTGATACAAACCTACTGAGAACTGCAATTTAAAAAATGTCCCTGTGTCAGCGTGACAAAAATTAAGAACATAATTGGAGTAAAGCCAGGTAATAAAACCCACAAGAGTCATGCAGTTGTTGTCTGGGTACTTCAGAAATGTTTTAGTGAGAAATAATGGGGAAAAAAAACACTCCTAATTTTTATATTATAAATAGAGAAGGTTATAGCTGTGCTGGTTTGGGATGAGGCAGACTTAGTTTTCTTCACAGGGGCTGGTATGGGGCTATGTTTTGGATTTGTGCTGAACACAGCGTTGATAACATAGAGATGTTTTTGTTATTACTGAGCAGGGCTTACACAGAGCCAAGGCCTTTTATGATTCTTGTACTGCCACACTGCCAAGGAAGTTGGGGATGCATGGGAGGGTTGAGGAGACATAGCTGGGACATGTGACCCAAACTGACTAAAGGGATATTCCAGATCATATGACATGTATACCATATGACAGTATATAAAGTGTGTGCGTAGGGGAGAAGTAAGAAGGGGGGAGATGTTTAAAGTAAGCGTGTTTGCTTTCCCAAGCAACCCTTATGCATGATGGGGCTCTGCTTTCCTGGAGGTGGATGAACAACTGCCTGCCCATGGGAAGCAGTGAATTCATTTCTTATTTCACTTTGCTTGTGTGTGCACTTTTTGGTTTTGTTATTAAACTGTCTTTATTTCCACCTGTGAGTTTTCTCCCTTTTACCCTTCTGCTTCTCTGCAATCCTGCTGGTGGGGGACTAGCACAGCTGGGTGAGGCTTGGTGGCTGCCTGGGGTTAAACCATGTCGATAGTCCCTTCTTTGGAAAACAATCTTGTTAAGAAGTAATAGAGCAGCTCCTGAAGCATATCCTGCTGCTAGTGATAGTCTCACATTGAAAGAAGATTTCTTGTATATCTGTTATCAAGTGACAGCATGATTTTTAGTTATTTGAGGGAGTTATAGTATCTTGCCAGTTAGAACACAAGCTCAAATACTGAAAAACAATTTACATAGGGGAAATAAAAATTATTCCTTTTTACAAGTGTTATCCCAAGTCACTGTGATCATTAATGATGTTGAAATGGTTGCAACAGCTTTCACCTCTAAGTGCCACTATCACTTTGGTGGCAATTGCCCATTTAAAAGTGGGTTCCTTTGAAAGATCTGTTCAAAATCTTTTTGTTCCTGACTGTAAGATTTCATTCTAGTTGTTAGTGCAACTCATCCAAAGAAAAGAGAAATTAGTTAATTGTCAATGAGTGAGATCATTGATGCAGATTTACTTTCATAGAATATCCTGATTTGGAAGGGACATACAAGATTACTGAAGTCCAACTCCTGGCCCTGCACAGGACCACTGCAAGAGTCACACTGTGTGCCTGAGAGCATTGTCCAAGCTCTTGAACTCCAGCAGGCTTGGTGCTGTGACCACTTCCCTGGGGAGCCTGTTCCAGCACCCAGCCACCCTCTGGGTGAAGAACCTTTGCCTAACATCCAGTCTAAACCTCTGATATAGTTTCAGGCCATTCCCTTGTCACTTGTCTGCAGGGAGTAGAGCTCAGCACCTGTCACTCTGCTTCCTCTCATGAGAATATTGAATACTGCAATGAGGTCTCTCCTCGGTGTCCTCCTCTCCAGGCTCAACAGACCAAGTGCCCTCAGCTTCTCCCCATGCAGCTTCCCCTCAAGGCCCTTCATCACTTTCTTTCATTAGAAGGAGAACCAATGCATTAGATTTACATCTGCTATAATTACTTATCTGAGCAATATAGTAATAAATAGTAGCCTTTGATTTGCCAGTTTTTACAGATCTTTGGAATGCTATAATTAGTTTTTTTTGTCTCTAGAGGTCTGTTTAAAGTTTGGTGTCTTGAAGTCATTTGACAATGCGAGGATTTCATTCTTAGATAACACTAAATGCTAAACTTGTGTTACCTTAGCGGTCACAAAAGGGGAAAAAGGTGTATTTTCACTGCTTGAAAGCACAAGAAAAATTCCACTACATAAAAAAATTATATTTATTTACTAATAGATATTGATTTTTATATATGGCAAATGTATTATTTTAGAGAGTTATAAATTTGGATACTTGGGCTTGGAGACAGTGTATCAGTCCTGGGAATAAGTCAATTGTCTGATCAATCATATAAATCAGCAGAAACATGTTTCTAAAATATTACATATATCTTGGACTCCAAGGAACAT
Organism: Sakesphorus luctuosus; assembly: GCA_013396695.1. Taxonomy (NCBI): domain Eukaryota; kingdom Metazoa; phylum Chordata; class Aves; order Passeriformes; family Thamnophilidae; genus Sakesphorus; species Sakesphorus luctuosus. The sequence goes on along the minus strand of VWZD01008014.1, from coordinate 55,286 downwards.
ATTGGTGTTAAAGTCACATAAAAGAAAGGAATTTTCAGAAGATGGAAGTGTATTAAATCCATGCAGAATAGAGGCTATGACACATGCAAAGTGACACTTCACTTCTAGTCATGCAGCTCAGCAATTATTCTGCAGTCAAGCAATTTTATTACTAGGTTTTACTTACTATAAGCTGATACCTGAAGAACAGTATTGCAATGCAATTTTAAATTTATTTCACATCAGTGGAAGCAACCATGTGGGCATTTGGATCTGTAATTCTCATCTTGCACTCAGAAACTGCTTGCCATGGCAGACTTCACAGCACCCAGTGTTTTACACAGGCTGGGCGGGACAAAAGGAAAATGATGAATTTAAGTTTTACTATCAGGCCTGAGTTCAGACTTTTAAATCATCCCATGTAAAGTCAAGGCACTATTTCCACAACTATTTCACTAAAAGTATCAGAATTAGGCCTTTTATCCTTGACCAAATGAAGAAGAATGATTGTATCAATTGTCTGTGATACTTAGATGATTGAATCATGTGACTAATAGTTCATTCGTGTTCTAGCTTCATAGTTAATGACTGCTCTTCATGCACTCTTTGCCAAAAGGACTCAACTCAAATTGCTCATTCATGTGGGAGTTCATTCAATCTGAAGAAACAGATTATGCAATGATGTGACTTCTATGCTTGTCATCTCCTCAGAAGGCAGCAAGTCAGTGGAAAAAAAAATAAATTGCACTGCCTTGGCCCACAGTAATTTTCTTTTGTCTTGGTACAAAGAGATTCTTCCTTAAGCATATAACAGGACAGCATTTAGTCTACTTTGTCACAAGGCTTTCTTTTTTCCCTTTTTCTCCTTAAAAAAGGCTCATATATGCACTGTTTGTCTTCAATTGTACTTTTCTGTCTTCATCTTTAATTATAATTTTGTAACTTTGTTTTTCCCCTTCTGACCTCGTTGACCCATTTAAAGATCTTGGTTTTAACCCCTCTAATGTTTATGATACCTCTTCCTATTAAAGAGGTAGCAATGCAGTAGCCTTTAAGCACAAGAACAGGGAGAAACTAGGCTGCCTGTGGGGGGTCCAACACTTGAATTCCAGCTCCACGACTGAGTGCCCTCTAGTTCTCACCAGAGCCAGTTGCAGCAAGAATAAATAGCTAGGTAGGCCAAGGCAGAGTCAGACATTAGGACTGGGCAATGAGCATGCAGAATTGCACAGCACAGATTTACTTTCAGGGGTGGTAGAAAACACTTAAGTTCAGCCCTTTGCTATTATTGACAACCGGTTTATATAATCCCTTTGTTAATGAGATTTTCTTTTTCCTACCATATGGAGACACTGTCAAGGTAGGTAAAATCTTCAGTCTTGTCATGTTGCAACAGCACTTGCCAACAGCTGTGTGACAGGGAGAAGCAAGCACAGGCTAAGCCCCAGGAGAAACCACTTGGAAACTGAGGATGACAAGACAGACCGAGAGTATCAACACTGGAAAGGGCACAGTCCCACAGTGAGCAAGGAGGCCAGAGCAGGTTCTGTGATGGTGACCAGGTTCAGCCAACAGTCCACATTTCCAGACAACGCAATTCAATAAAGCAGATCTGAGATCAATATGGGAAGTCAAGGTCCTGTGTCAAAGCAGGGCCTGTATCAAGCGGGCACAGAAACAGCTTAAATGCAGACAGGCAAGAACCTGCCTGAGAGTCTTAGCCGAAAAGCTACTACTGAGCAAAAGAGTACCTGTACCATATTTCAGTTGCCTTCAGCTCAAACAGCCAAATCCACCGGAGGGGTGGGAGGTTGTACTCTGAGCCCTGACACTCTGAAAGGGTCCTGACCTTCTGTGTTACTACAGGTATGTCAGCACTATGCACTGAAGTGCTGTACAGAGGTATCTGTTGCTTGCAGGTGAGTTGGTCCTGTTTCTCAGCCAAGGATTTCAACATGCTAGGGAGCAACAACTAAAATTAGCTATGTCCCAGGGAATCAGTGCTGTACACAGCTGAATATGGAACCTAAATGGACAGAGCTGCCCACATGCTGAGAGATAAAAAATGTTTAGCATAAATAAGTTTTAAGCAGAATGAGTTACATAGATTTGTATGTTGTTTGCTTAACTTTATTTTGTCAGCGTGAGTAGCTGAATTTGGTCAAACCCTTGGCTATAAGCTCTGAACTCACAGCTATATATTTTTTCAGCTGGAATAGTATTAATATTCTTAGTAATTTTCCCACTTGCTGGTACAGTGCTGTGTTTTGTCTTTAGTATGAGAAGGATATTGACAACATACTTATGTTTTAGTTGTTTCTAAGTAATGTTTATCTTGAGTCTAAGGTCCTTTCAGTTTCCCGTGCTCTGCCAGCAAGTAGGTGCACCAGAAGCACAAACAAGAAGATAAGGAGGCTATGACCATGATCAAAAGCTGCAACTTGAAAAGATAAGAACAGTGAATGACCTGCCTACATGAACACAGAGAATAAAACACAATAAGGTTTTAGAAGACTATTGGGGTCCCCTTATCCCAAGCAAGGGGGCAGCATGAATGACTGTCAGAAGAGCTCAGCCACAGCAGGCATCAGAGGGCTTACAAGAGTTTATCCAAGACAGTTTCCTCATTGCTTATAGATCTAGTAGTTCATAGTAGTACCATTCTCAGTAACATCCACACTTTTTATATCCTCTCACAGCCAACACGTCATGACATTATTGACTAGCCCATTCACCTCACATACGCCAAAGCATCTCATTGGTCACAGGACCCCCCACACACTCCAGGTAGCTCTCTTCTCTTTAAGGGAGAACTCTAAACGGTTTTCCTTAAGGGATGCACTTACAGTCACCCCTACAATTCCCCCTCTCTGTAATCGTGCCACAAAAGAGGCTGCAGTAATTTTCTGCAGGGCCGCTATAGAAGACTACCCACATCTGATGTTAATCTCAGCATAATCATCAGGATCACAAAATCTATTCTTCCCATAAAAACTTCTTCAGTTTTAACCATCTATAGTTCATCCTTAAAGCTGTTTATCTTGCTTCATTCATTGATTACTCACTCTTTCACTTTTTCCCATTTTTAATCTTCTTTTTTCCTCCTTTTCCCACATTTTCTCTTTTTTTCTTTTTCCCTTTTTAACATAGGCCACATGCTTTCAAAAACTTTACCTTCATTACTTTGAACCAATCACAAAAACCTTAATCACTGCTCCATATTACACTTAAAGCAACTCAACTCCATCTACCAGCAGTACCAATTATCCCAAGCTATAGATGTTGTATTGCTCTACCACCAGTTAACATCATCCTGCTTACTTAACACCTTAATTTTCTGCATTCTTAATTCTCTTAGCACACCAAACCATAGTATTAACAGATGTTCACGTGCAAGAACAAACCCAAACCACATAACCTGGACTACTGCTTGTCTTCATCTGCTTTAGCACTCCCAACACTTCAAAAGCTCTTGTGCATTGTTGACTTCAATCTGTGGAGACAAAAAGCCAGAAACCTTTTCCAAACTACTAATTGTTCACACCTTATTAACTGTCCACATTGCTTTTCATCTTTTTAGCAAAAGTCTAGTTCACCACTCCAGATTTCTTTGCTGCTCTCCTCTTCTTCTCCATTGTTTTTTCTTTCTTCTCTAATAGTTACTGCCACCTTGTTTCTTCGTGACTGACTCCAGGGCTTCTGTCTTAAGGCTTGAAGAGGTGTCTGCCTTTAGCTGTGCTGCAGATAAGCTACAGCTGTTGAGCATTACAGCCAACCCATGTCGGCTGCTTGCTTTTGTTGCTTTGATGACCTTGGATCCACCTGATGTTTTGACTACAACACTCAGCAGTCCTTGTGCAAACTGACAGACTTCAATACCCAGCAGTCTTTTCAAGAACTGATGAGTGTGATGTGGAAAGATCTTCCTTGAGGGTGCTACCCCCCGAGGTTGTTGCCCTTTCCCCTCTCTCTGGGGAAGTCAGCGCCATCTTGAAATATGCAGTAAAAATTTCACGTCTCTGTAAAGTTCCCAACATGCCGCAGACAAAGTATTATAGTCTCTCAGAGCAAAGTTGACTCAAACACACTTAAAGCAGCATCTTCCAGTGATAAAGAGCATCCTACAGGCTTAGCAGGCAACACACTTTTATGGTGATAATAAATCTGTCTCTCTTCCCTTGCCCTTGTTTTTCTTAGCTAGATGGTTACTTTCTTATCAGTTCAGCTGTCAGTCTCCATGTTAATTAGTTCTAGTCCCATTGCCAGCACATTGATTTATTATGCAGAACAGAAAACCTTTTCCCAGTTAACTCCTTCTTACAGCATGAGATTTCTTCTTAGCCTAACAGTTTCTTAGATTTTCTACCCTTAAGGCATGCATCAACAGAAGACCCCAGGCCAAAAATTACCATTTGACCAAGAAGGGTGTGCAAGTGCTGGAAGGGTGCAGAACTGGCAGATGCAGACATCATACAGCTGTAATTTCCCAGGGATTTCTTTGTTCTGGGTCCCTGTACAGAGGTACCCAACTCGAGTTGACTTGCTGTTGTACCACACTATTAAATGACTTGTGAATTATTGAATAAATCCAGTGCTTGAGATTCTGCTACTGGGAACCTAGGGTCAAACCTGTAGAAGGAGGAAGCGACCAGAATGTGGATGCGTGAGCAAGGACTCAAAAGAGGCATCCATCGGCTCACTGGAGCTGTTCACTGCAAAGGGACTCAGGTCCCAGACATTAAAGTCTATGGTCGTGTCTGTGCAACTCTTTGAATGGTGGGAGAGTGCTCAGGCAGTGGCTTATCCTTTAACATAAATGATATTCCTCACTATGTCTATATATGAACTCAAGTTAGACTACCTGGAAAAGGTTAAATCAAACAACAGCTCTGCAGAGTTCATTCAGGATACGAGACTTCTGAGAGATTAAAGGACATGTGGGTGGCCTGGGCTCTTCCCTTATAAAATCATATTCTGCATAGGTAAATGCCACATCTTTCTTCTGTGCAGTGAATACATCGGGTATTGTGTTACATTATGCTCTTAGAGTTCTTATTGTCCTGAAATGGTCATCCCAATAGAGATTCTCTGAAATAGCTAGTTCAAAGAAATCAGTTTAAAAAGTTCTGTCTTCCTTTGGCACAACTCTTCAGATGTTCCTTTTGTATTCGTCGGAGTAACATAATCAAACCCCTTTCAATTCAGCATTAAGAGTATGAAAAGAAAACTAACCTAAACAAGGCAGAAAAGAATTTATGAGCAGGCATTGAGGAAAATCCTGCCAATTTCCTTTAGTAATTGTCTTATCATTAGTGTGTGGGGTGGATGTAAATGATACTAAATTTTTAATCAATTATGAAAGCTGTGACTGAAATGACATTATGAAAGCTTGCTTAGATAAGATGTTACAGATCACTATAGTTTACTTAAGAAAAGATAGAAAAGAAAAAAAGGAATCTTTGGACTGTTTGTAACAACAGGGCATTTATTCCGTCCCCAAACTTAGGAGAAGATGAGTGGAAAACTTGTTTAAATCATACACAGAAAGATAAAACAAGCAGTGATATAATATTCAAAAACTTGCTCTGTGAGAGGGGGCTTTTTGCAGTACCATTGTGGGTGGGTTGTCCTTGGTTGGCTGTCAGGTGCCCACCAAGCTGTTCTATCCTTTCCCTTCTCATAGGATAGAGATAGAGAAAAAATAGGATGAATGTCGTTGATCATCATGCCGGACAAAGGAGCACAGGGTCGCAGGTGTCACACACAAAACTAATTTTATTAAACCACATGTAACACACTCAGAAAGAAAAGAAAAGAAAATGGAGGAGAGTAAGAATAAGGAGAAGGAATCCTTCAATTCACAAGTCACTCTTTATATATTTTAAATCCCTCCCATGGTCACCTTCCCATAGGTCCATGGTAGTGTCCATATACTTTGCTACAACTTCTAATTGGATATTACACACTCTCCAGATGTAATTTTATTTTCATGAGAAATTATCAACACACATTCCATTCCCACAATTTGTCTTTCTCAGGTTCTTTCTTATCTTATGCTGGTTTAGTTATTCTGCTAGTTTACTCACAGTCTTAATTATCAAAGTCCAAAAATAAAAATATAAAAAAAAAGTGAAGTAAGAATGTATTTTAATAGAACAACCCATGGAACAATACAAACCTAAATTCTGGCTGCAATGAATACATAGAAAAATACTTAAAAGCAAAATAAAATCGTGTCAGAAACAATTTTACTTATGAAAGCTGAAAATAATAACGTGACAGAAAATTGCACGGACTGTAAATGGAGTCACTTAAGAAAGGACACACCTTTTTTAAAAATCTTACAGCCAATTCTTTACTGCAGGAGAAGAGAGGACCAAAGATGAAGATTACATGTTTGCACCACCTTCTTAGAATGCTTGACGTTCAGTCAACTTCTGTGTTGTGCTTTTTTTATTCTTTCAGGTAGAGACTGTTTACAGATCTTCTGGGGGCAACTATTATTAATTACCCTGATTTAATAGAGCCTGGCACATCATTTTCTGGTTTTAATCACAAAAGTAGGTATTTTACATCTAATTCTCACAAACTAATCTGCGTACAAGCAATGTGAGACAGAAGACTGGAAAGGATCATGACCAACTGAAGTGAGATTTGTATATTTCATGATCTTCAACTACTACTTTAACCCTTGACAGATTAAATACTTGGACAGTATTTGAATGACAGAAGGGAGTGACAGCAGATGTGATAGAATGGTAAGATTAGAAGTAGGCATACAGCTAGTTATCATAGTCTCTGCTCCTTTCTGCCGACTGCATCAGGAAAAAGAAAAAGAATATTTGTTATTTTCTTTCAGAAAAATAAATCTGCTGGGCTTTGTGCTTGTGCCATGTTATTGATTTTTCTTTAAGTTGAAACTAGGTAAATATTTTTCTTTGAGTTGCTCCAAAGGTAAACATTTTTGCTGAAAATGTCTTTATCATGTGGAATGGTTAAGTTCTGGTGAAATAATACCTGCTTTCCTCTGTAACTTGCAAGAGTAAAGCCATGATGAGAAGCTGGGGCCCACAACCAGTGCTACACCTCAAAGGACACTGTAAGATATTCAAAAGCTTGTCCTGTGAACAATANTTAAACTATCACAGAAAACCAAAGCAATGTTAATAAAATTGTTTCTGATATGACAAATGTGTTAAATGATATTATTCAAATCAGTATATTCTATTAGGAAATGGTCATAAGAAAGTTCTTGTAAGCATATTTGTATTGTGTATAAATTGTTTCTAGCAGAATTTTGTTTATAGTTACGCCATAATACTTTATTCAGATAAATTCTTATTTTACATGTGCCTCTCATGGAGAAACTGTCCAGCAGTATTTGCAGAATGAAGAGACTCTTAATTCATGTGGTAATTTAATGGCACACACCTAAACCATACCTTTTATCTTGCATTTCTGCTTGTAGTTAAGCTTTCAAAAATAAACAAACATAATCACCTGTTCTACCTGCAGACTATACTATGCACTTTATTGCAGGGTTTAAACACCACTTCTGATGACTTTTAAGTAAATAAGTAGTTTATTCTTTATTACCAATACTTGGAGAAATCTACATGGTATGAGATCTCCTCCTTATATTAAATAATTGCAAAAAGAGAAGTGTTTGTGAGTGATGTTTGAATGGAATGTGAAGTTTGCTCCTGCTTGACAACAGAATGTCACTGAGTAGGCAGCTCCTCTACAAATATCTGTGAGAGTAAGACACTTGAATTAATAATTTACTTAAAGAACAGAGAAAAGTACACCTATTCAATAACTTCTGATATTATCCAGGTGGCATTTGCTCCAGAGACTGTGGATTATATCTGACTTACTTTTGACTTCTAAGATTTATGTACAATATCTCAGGAACAATTTAAGAGTGAGTGATGATCCAGGAGTCAGTGCTATAATACTGAATAGCATCTGGTGTTTAATTTCTGAAGTCAGTGTTACCTAAGAAGTTTTATTCTAGGTTGAGACATGACTACAATGATCTTGGAGGAGTTCAACTTGAAATCGAAATATTTTAAAGATGCTTACATTATAGTCCTGAGGTGAATTTAACCAGCCATGGGATTATTTTTCAAAATACAATAATCCATTTGCTTTGTTCTCATTAGAACAGTGAATGTCAAGATGAGTAGCAAATGACTCTTCCACAGTTATTCTAGATGTCAGAATAGCTTTACAGACTAGCAGAAAGTTGTATCTTCTCCATACTTTTGAATCTGTGCTGGTAGAAAACTAGTGCAGATCAACAGCAGGTAGTTCATAATCAAAAGAATAAGAAGATGGATTAAAAACTAATTTAGTTTTCCCAGTTAGCCTAATATGAACTAGATTTGCAACAGAACTACAACATTGAGCCCATTGAAACAAAACAGTGAAGGCCCTAATGTAAAACCTTGTCTAACTGACATCTTGGAGGGAAAGCACGATGCTTGAAGAAGTGCAATAGCCTTCAGGTTAGCTGAGCCAGAGTAAAGTCAGTATTGATATTCTGTGCCAAGCAGCTGCACTATTATTCCTCTGCCCAGCCTCAGTGTCTCTCTATACACACAGGTATTAGTAGACTAATACCTGTTGCCTTGAATTGGATGCTGGGCTGATGGAATGGTTTTCCTGAATTGTTTGTTTCTTGCTTTCATTTTTACTAGATGGCAGAAGATATGCTTCTGAAAATTATGGACAGTGCAACAAGCTTAATCTTGAGGATTTCAGTGTGTTTTTCAAAAGCAATTTTTAAAGAAAAAATATACATAATTTACCAGTACACTAACTACAGATCCATTGGGTTTTTGTCTTATTAAGAGCAAAATACTTTTCCACTGGTGTAAGTAGTTCTAACTACATGGGACTGTTTACCCTAAAGAGGGCTCATACCTTGGTTTGATACACTGACTGTAATCTGAGGGAAAACAGAGGCAGGCCAGGAATTTTCAAAGTGGTCAAAATTACTTTGTATCTGCTGCCAGTGGCAATTTGACTTTTCTAAGAGCATAATTCATGATGCACACAGCACTACTCTCCCTCCAAAACCAGTGGCATTCCAAGAATTCAGTGTTGGGGAAAAGAACCAACCAGAAGTTTAGTGATTGTTACGTGTACCTGGAGTACAGAAAAGGCCAACAGCAGTTTAGTGAATTTCCCACATCCAAAGGAACTGCGACTGCAACAGGATGACAGCAGGGAAGAGAAGCAGCCCTGACAAGAGAAGGATGCAATGAAGTAGAGGAAATATCATAGAATCACAGGATGTTTTGGGTTGGAAGTGACTTCAAAAATCAGGTAGTTCCAACCCCCCCTGACATGGGCAGGGACATTTTCAGCTAGACCAGGTTGCTCAGGGTCCCATCCCATCTGGTCTTAAACCCTTCCAGGGAAGGGACATCCACAACTTCTCCGGGTAGCCTGTTCCAGTGTCTCACCACCCTCACAGTGCACCAGAGAGTGAAGGTGTGTGTGAGTGAGGAGTCCAAAGGGTCACCCAGCGGTTCATTGGAGCTGGTACTGCACAGGGACCCTGGTCCCAGCAGGGAAAGTCTGTGGCGGTGTGTGTGCTGCTCCTTGAATGGTGGGACAATGCTCAGGCAGTGGCTTCTCCTTCAACACCTTTTCTATCTTCTGTGCTTTAGCAAAGTGAGAAAAACTACTGGATAATTTTTTCACTGTTTCTTTAAACTCTGCTAAAAGTGACACTGCAAAAGTTCAAGATTTTAGCACCAAAAGACACAGAACTATGAGTGTGAGTAATGTAAAGTCACAAAGCAGGGCACAGGCAAGTCCATATATAAGATCACTGCCTTTCCTAACTGATTGAAGGTGAGGGAAAGACTATTGATTTCATTCACTGGTCAATTCTGTCCCTGAATCAGAAAGGAAAATCTTCCCTTATTGGTGTCCCAGTACTACAATGAAGGAAACAACATATTCAAGATGGCCCATCTGGCAGCTCCAATTGCAAGTACAGCTCCTGAGAAAAAAATTGTTCAACACTGCAAGACGAATTCTCAGTTAAAAACTAGGAAGCTACAAATAAATTCTTTCTTAACTGAAGCAATAAAACACATGTGATCCCCCCCAAAAAAATCTACTCATTCCTACTGAAGAAAAAAGAAATTATGTGTGCATACTAACTCATTCATTTCCAGTGGAGAAGGCTATTATGTATTTATCTCCCAAACTGGAATTTTCTCAGGACTTAGTAAGTGCATAAACAGAAAACTGCAGAAATGGATTTCTCAGGATCACTCAGTGAAGCAGCAGACAATCTGATACTTGAGGCTCTAAACTGAAACTTCAAAACATCCCAGTCTGAAAAAATAGATCTCACAAAAATTGTTTGTCATAATCTCTGTTGATGATGATGATGATTGTTGTTGTTATTATACTCACTGCACTCTCTTGAGGACTGGCTATTACTGCTTCTGACAGCATTGACATCTTAGTAGGCTTCTTAACAAGACACAAGAGAGAAGATATGCAATCAAATGAGGCTGGACTAATTATATGAATATGTGAAAAAATGCAAATTTGGATAGCTTGCTACTGAAGCTGATGTCCATTGTCCCCAGTCCTTTTGGAATATAACAGAAAAATACAGTATTGTATTCTGTAATTTCTCTTCTTGCAAAAATTAGGTTTTTAAAGTTGTTACTATGATCCCATGAAATTTCTCATTTTTAGACACTTTAAGAGCCACTTCATTCACTGTAATTATTACTGAAAGATGGCAACTATTTATGATAGTTGCTAAGATGCTTGTATAAAAGGAACTTAGCTTCACCTGACACTTTCTCATACTCTGCTATGTCAGTTGAACAATCCATACTCATTTGCCAGGATTTATCTTTGTAATCAAAACAATTTCAAGCACCATATTAATCTTATCAGTTTTGTATATCACATATTGCAAGATATATTCTGCAACTGAACATTTCTTCTATACTCCAGGGCCATCACCTCACATTCAGTAATTCAAATTGGCACATTAATGCAACAGAGAGCAAAATTTGCAAGCAGTGCTTATGTCAGGCAACAGCCTCTCATCAGCCCACACACAAACTGCCACTCTCAGATAACCTAGTGGCACCCTCTGTCTATGAATCTGACACTGTATAACATCTGTGAAGAGATTAGCTTTTCAGTATCCTTTCTAGAATATTTAGGTTTGAATTACTCAGCTACATTTACAGGGAATGGCCTGTCTGTTCTTCCTCAGCTGTTACATTAAACTTCTAATACTGTATTGATGCTTCAGAGGCTTTTTGGTTTTTTTCCTGATTTTCTAATTTTTATAGATTTTATAAGTAATTGCAATTGTAGTGAAAATGCAGACTTTAATGTGTTAGTATTAAGTTAAATGTTTATACATGCCAATCCTGCCCCATATCAATGTGTCAGATTCCATCAGGCTATTTAGTCTTCTTTTGAAGGTAGAAACCTGAAGAATATCAGAAGGCCTGAAGTGTGAGACATAGGCCAATGACCTCAGGGTCTAAGAACACTGGAAAACCTCCAAGCCCTACGTGTGGTGAGGAAGATGAAGACGAGGAACAGAGGGTCCCACTCCCCGCTAGACTCAATTCCTGACAGGATGTGCCAGAGGCGGGATGGGGCTGGACCGAGGGATGTGTAAAATGGGGATTGATAGACAATATTATAAAAACCATGGAAAATCAGTGTTCGGGACACTCGTTGATATGTATTCCCGGCTGAGCCTGGATGCTCATTAAAGCCACTGCTCTCTTATTTCTCACTAGAACTGGCTTGGAGCCTTTTTTCTCCACAGACTTTTCAGGCAACAGTATTAAAGAAAATGTGAAATGTCAAGTTTCTCTCAAGGACAAAAAGAAAGGTGAAAATTAAAATATAAATCCAATCCTATGGCATACTGACTAATTAGAATCTGACCCTAGTATTCAGGATGTATGCCATTAAATGAACAGATTAATACCTCACATCTATACTTCATTTAAAAATATATCCATATCAGTTTCTCTGGGCAACCCAGTGCAGAGAAAAATGCACTTTTGCATAATAAAATTTACTTCAAAGACAGACATTTAATACTTTCAAAGTACAGAACACAAATTCATTCATGTATTTCAAATACATTTCCTCCATACTTGTTAAGGAACCTAAATGCAAAAGATCTTTTTTTTCCCCTTTATAGACTAGGATTTTACAGCTTCAAACTATGATTTTGTTTCCACGCTGCTTTGAGATACGAAAACTTCTATGCCACATCAATAATGTAATTATACCTTAATGTTTCTCTTGTTACAAGGAATTGAAGCATTACATTGCCTTTTACCAGCTTCCTTGCTAGGACAGAATACAGAGGGATGTGTTTTTAGCTACAGTAATTACCTTAATTTTGTAGGAACACAAGATTGCTGTGTAATCGGCTATTACTAATGCAATTACTCTGAAGAAATGGCTCACAAAGAGATGTGTCAGGGGTGCTTCTACATCAGCACAGATTGAAGTAATTTAATAATGAGTCACATTTGGTCTCTGAAGTGGGTAATACTGAATGGCAAATATCCACTCTGTAATGAAGATTTAGGAAAGCATTATTTTGGCATATAGTTACAGGATAGCTACTGGGTTTTGCAAATTAACTATACACCTCTTCTTCCATACATATAATTTATGTTATAGTTGAGGCCTCAGCTGGGCCCAGGGTGCCATTCTGTGAGATACCTGCTCAGGGTCTGGTATTCCTTATTGTTTCTAAAAGCCTGACTCGGAGCTTGCTGAAGCAAATGGAGGGGCTTGGGGTGAGTTACGGACTCATAACTCACAGACTGCAGGAAAACAAGGTGGAGGTAGGGGCGTGTCAGCCTCAATTCCAAGAGTCCTAATTCAAGAAGGTCCTTGACAATGTGAGTGACTTTATTCTTCAGTATTCACTCAAATTTGCCTGAATCAAAGCCATGGAAATTCAGTGAACATCTTAAGACCAGGCTGGAAGCATGTGGCACAGCACAGAAGTGAACTTGGATCTCCGAAGTACCTCTCCAGCTCCTTAGCCACAAACCACATAATTTCTGTATGTAGTGTGCAAATAATCAGTAAATTTTTTAACTATTAGCACCTCTCAAAAGCCCTGTCTGACATAGCTTAACTAGTCATGGATATGATTTTTAAAAAGCACTATAGTGAATAAGCAACATAAAACATGCCACACTGCAACAGTTGGAATGAAGACCCCGCGTGCCAAGATGCCCATGAGCTTTATCAATTGATCACAAGTAGCTCTACAGAATGACATACATTGAACTGTCACTAAACAGGTGTGGCAATTCTTTTTTATCTTCCTTTTTGCTCCCCCCTGCTCCTTCTTTTTTTTTTTTTTGATTATTCCTGCAACTGGAAAACTTAAACCAACATCACCTAAACACAGGGATGAAATGATGACAATAGAGTTTTGTCATCCTATAAGGACTGACTGCCACCATGATCAATGCAGTATAATAGAATGCAACAAATATAATAATTTTGTATCAGTACAAAGTTCATGCCTTTCAGCGCTACTGATTGTTAAGGGATGCATTTAGAAGGCCAGACCTGGCCAGCATTAGTGAAACAGCGTGTGTGAAAGAATCAGATACTGTGGACAACGGAATGGCCAAACTTACTGTGGGGCATTATTAATAGGACAGTAAAAGGAGAAATTCCTAGATTAAAAATACTGAAAAGGAAAAGGGAGTATCCCAAACTCGCTTTGGGTGAAGACTGAAAAGATAATGAAAAGGCACATGTTGACTTACTGGGCTCACTGACAAAGGTAAAACTCCCAAGCAAGGATGCAACCTCTCCCTTCCCCACCCCATCACTTGTTGGTGGCCTCCTCCCTTCACTCAAGAGCTGCATTTGAGCTCAGGCTTTGCTTCTTTCTGAGCTACTTCATAGATATATTTGTGCCTGATCCTTGATGAATTATTTGAATTCCTAGTTTGACATCATGTTTACCTCACCAGTATGGACTAGTCTGGCAACAAGCAGACTGTAGGGTGATCTTACAACAATAACCAGAGCTCTTCTGCTATACTTGCTCAGAACTCATGCAGTTCATTGATGTGGAATTTAGGCACACAGGGTTGGATCTTCAAACCCAGTTCCTTATTGAAAATAAGCAATGTCTCTGTCCAGTTTGAAACAAACGACAGAACAGTTACTTCATGTTCTCCAAACAATTCCCAGCACTTTCTTGCCTATTTCATGCATGATTCTAGAGATTAAAACCAGTACCATGTCACAGAATCTGATACTGAGAGCATCAAGTAAATATTGACAGTAAAATAAAGTAAATAAAGTAAATTGACAGAACATTAAAAAATATGATCCTCATAGAAAAGCATCTAAAAAAAAATCTCTGTCTCATGTAGTTGAAAATTCTTTCATGATCTGAAAGACTGTTTGACCAATTCAAACTTAAGCTTTTAAGCAGAACTATTTAGTATCTCTAGGAAGGAGAACACACATGGCCTGCATTTTGCCTCAGCACCTGTTGGTGTTCAGTACTTAAGTGTCCTAAGAATGACATATCAAGGAGAAATATTTTTCTGGGTGCCATAGGTGACTAGTAAAAGCTGTGAGTATGAGATTCATGCAAGGACAAATGGCATAACCTACTGTCTTTCCTTTCAGAATCCCCTGAATATGCCAATATATATAGATACCCAAAACCTTGTACCACAGGTAAACAGGCAATATGTTTAAACTACATGATTTTTGAAGTTCCATTTTAAAATAGTTTAAGTTCCTGGCTCACACTGTCAGATCTGGAAGAACATCTCAGAACCTCACTCTTTGAATGGTTAGGAAAACTTATTTTCCATTCCAGATTTAAGTGGTATGTATCCTTTATCAGCTTCTATCCCTCTTCAATATTTATCCTCTGAATTTAAAGAGGAATCATATATCCTCTTAATTTGCTTAGACTAAATCAAACTCCTTTGTTCTCTCCACCTAAAGACAGATACTCCATTCTCTCATTCATCCCAGGAGACTTTGAGGACTGCATCTGTTCCAAATTAAGTTTCTTTCTCGTGAGCACAGATGACTGGAACTGTACACAGTATTCCAAATGGAGATTTATCAGCATTTTATAAAATAATATGAACATCCTCCTCTCTCTTCTACAAATATACTTTCTAATATTCCATAGAACAGTACAGAGATTTTTCAGAGCTGTATAATATGAACGAATACTGGTAACTGAGGGTGACCTTTTGATTCACCATATAATTCACATGTTTCTTCTTGCCATGCCTTGCCTCAAACCAATGCAAAAATTAACATAGAATTAGAACCTATTTCTTACCCCTTGTTATTTTACTTCAACTCTTCCTGAGGTGTGTCTCTCATATCTCCATTTGCTTTTATGTTCCTCTGAATGCTGCTTTTTATTAAAATTTGCATTCTTTTGACATTTACCCTTTTCTTCTTCTGTGCATATATGTCAGTTTCTCAAACAGAGAATAGTGTAAAAACAGAAGGGGGGTCTCCTGTCACATTGTGTTAGAATTTTTTAATCTGCACATTGAAAGAAAAACAATCCCTAAGAACCTTATGAATAGTTGACGTAAGTTTGATGGCATCTGGTCTAATCAAACAGGGACAAACTCCAAACCTAACTAATAGGGAAGGCATCAAATAGCAGCTTTCAATTTTTATGTAAATACCTCATGCAGTGGTTTTTTCACATAACTTTTATTCTGTACCAATCCATACCCTTCAGCACGTTCTCACATACCATATTACAATATCCCTCAGCTGAACTCTGTGATTATGAGCCAAGAGAGACCTCTCAGAAGTGTCTGAACTTCTGAATTTCAGAGACCTCTCTGAAATCATCTTAATGTGCTGAGCACCCCTGGTTTTTGCACTGAAGATCCTGACTGCAATTTTGCCAAACCTGAAATAGAAAAATTTTCATTGGATGAGAATATTTGCTTTAAACAACTTTGCAACTGTACCCACCAAAATAATCACCATCTTTACCTGTTTTTAAAAGATAAATCTTACTTTTTATTTTCAGATGAGACTGACACATTGCCAGTTCCAAAATGGTCTTTGCAATTAGTCTGTAACATTAAAATGGAAGCAGTTCCTGGTGTGATGAATGCATAGCTCTGCCCATTTTAAGTTCCTCACAGTTTCCTCAGAAACATGAATATCATAGGTTTGTGATACACATATTTGGAAACTGAACAAACTATAAAATACTGCTAAAAGAAGAACCAAGAACAGCACAGTAGCTGCTATAGAGAGCTATCCATGCTTCATTTCTTACTGATCCTTTTCCTTTTTATTTATTTGCTGGGCCCATGGTTTCTTTTGCTAGATGAAGCAGCAGTGACTGAAGGCCATTTTGCTTAGTTCTTCTTGTTGACATGAAATCATTTGATGAAGTTCCATTCGTTACTATCTCATTTCAAAAATCCTTGTATGAAACAGAAAGGCAAATTATCAATTTATTTGAAAGGCTATTTCCCCCTTTATATAGTACCTACAGGTTCTGATTCCGTTCAGTTAAAGTTTTCCTTCTCCATCTTCTCTGTAGAGCTGTCAACCTCTTCACATCCTCAAGACTGGATTTCTGGTGCCTTTTCCCCCACAACAATTTGCACTTTTGTTAGGAAACCAACTTTTCTTTAGCACGAAAGTGCTACACTTAGTTACAAAAACAGATACATATTTCCTACCTCTCTGTTTCAGGAAGAAATGTGTGACTGCGTAAATGCTGTTCTCAAATAATTTCACCACTGACTGCAAAAAACATTATTTGTAAGAGCAAATTTTGGCTTCTTTTATTGAATATATAACCCTCTTTGACAGAGTTTTTCAGTTTGTTAACAATTGTAGACATTGTTTCTGCCAGGCTTGTCTATGACATTATATATTACTAAATACTGCTTTGTCTTTATTTTTTTGTTTTCAGAATATAATTACAGTCCTAGACTCCACAGAGGCTGAGAGTGTTTTTATGTCTGGGAGTGTTTTCACAGACTGAATTTATACCATCTGAAACATAAAAAATGTTAAATCACACCACTTTTACCTCTCTACAATGAAAAAGATCATTAATTTCAGATTTTTACATCCAGCAGTTGGGTTTTTCTTGCTTCAGTGTAAACTCTCACATATTCTGGTGCCTTGTATTTCTTATCAAATTGATATTAATTTCATTTATGCCCATCTCAGTTTTACAGTGCTTCAAAATTTACATGGGAAAAGTAGAAACCTACCCTCAAGGTGTCTTAACTGGCACCCTGGGGGAAAGTCTCAGCATTATTGATAGTGTTTTTGCCAGAGATGAGGGCCTAGGGATGCTGCTCAAAGCTGTAGCTTGTATTTTCATTCATTTCCCTTACTGTGCTATTTGTATCTCTCCTGTCTATTTCTACCCTTTACTTTTTGCAATAGAAATCTCTTACCATTGCCACTCTGATAACATTTTAGTCCTTTATATTAGTCCTTTTTTTTTTCCTCATGATTCTTTTTCCTCTGTCTTTATTATTTTCCCACCACCACTAGTCAAAAGTTTATGATTTTTCTTCTTATTTTTTCCCCTCCTCATTTAAGCTCATCTCTCTTTTGGGCTTAGTAATGTGACATTTTATATTATGGCATTGTCTCCTGCTGTGTGTATTCAAACTAAGATGCATCTGAAGACGATATTGTACTACATGAAATTCAGTTTTTCAAGAATTCTAACAGTTCCTCTTACAATGCATTTATCTTTTTCTACTCCTACAATAATTTTAGATTTTATTTTTAATTTCTATTCCCAATTTCTACTTTTAGTCCATGTCTATGTCACTAGTCCCAACCCCAGCATCTTGTTTACTAGTGTTAATCTTACTGAAACTCATCCTTACTGGGAATTCCAGTGAGTGGATTTCTAAGATTTGAGTTCCCAGCATGATTTAGCAATACAGGCTTTTCTTCAGGCTCTGCTTCCTTGGGGAGTGTCTACCGACCCGACAGCCTCTGTGGGCTCTTCTGATTTATGAGCTCATAGTAACCCTATCTGGGGACGAATGCTTTTCAAGATGATGCTTTTATGTGGGTATTAATTCCAAAACCAAGAGAAATCATCTTAGGAATTGAAGGGCTCAGGAAGGGCTGTGATGTACAGATGGTACTATATGACTTACAGAGCATTTTGAGAATCCATTTTGCCCTGTGGCCTTCAGGAAACCTCAGCAGCAGTTGTTGAAAACAAAGATATAAAATGCAATCCATTTACATATCAACTACCAGTAATAAAAACCTCTCCCTTATATTAAATGAAAATTTAAAATAGCATGCAATCTCATCTGCTGTACTGACAAGAATTTTTCATGTGTCAATACAATACAGAGAATAATTTAATTATTTTAAGCATAAATGCACAAAACATCTAAAAAGGTATTTTTAACTTAGCATAATTTCTAAACCCAAAAAGCATTAATTTTTATATTATCTGTCAATTTGTTTAGATGAAAATTACTTTTTTTTTTCTTTTCCAGAAACATGTCACGAAAAAGTTTACTCTGTTTGATAGTTTACTATCCTAACAGTGCGAAGAGGAAGAAATGTCACAGAGAAAATGTCCACATAAGAAAAATATTTCCCAAACTCAAACTCTTGTACTTTACGATAGGATTAAAAAGAGGGTCATCTTCTTCCTATTCTTTAAGAGGCCCATATGTCTAACAAATACAATGCTGAACAAAGCCTGCTATGGGGTTTTTTTCCAACACTAAATACCAGGCATACTGACAA
Source organism: Sakesphorus luctuosus (assembly GCA_013396695.1). NCBI lineage: Eukaryota > Metazoa > Chordata > Aves > Passeriformes > Thamnophilidae > Sakesphorus > Sakesphorus luctuosus. The sequence goes on along the minus strand of VWZD01008014.1, from coordinate 36,479 downwards.
CATTGCTCTGTTTTCAAAAAATACTACATTTGCAGACAACTTAGATGTTTTTGTCAAAACAGAGAAGACCCGAAGCTAAACTTAGTATATTTGTCTATTACTTAGTAGATTTCTCTACAACGGAATTGCATTACAATTCATAAACCCCCCCAAATTAAGATAGCAAATTCTTACTCAGTTTTTACTGAGGGAGCTGGGGTTGTTTAGCCTGGAGAAGAAGAGGCTCAGAGGTGACCTCATCACTGTCTAGAACTACCTGAAGGGAAGTTCTAGCCAGGTGGGGGTTGGTCTCTTCTCCCAGGCTCTCAGCAATAGGACAAGGGGGCACAGGCTCAAGCTCTGCCAGGGGAAAATTAAGTTGGAGATCAGAAAAAAATTCTTTACAGAGAGAGTCATCAGGCATTGGAATGGGCTGCCCAGAGAGGGGGTGGATTCACCATCCCTGGAGGTTTTTAAATGCAGATTAGACATGGCACTGAGTGCCATGATCTGGTAAAGGGACTGGAGTTGGACCAAGGGTTGGACTTGATGATCTCGGAGGTCTTTTCCAACCCAATCAATTCTATGATTCTATGATTCTATTAAATCTCCCCCCACACAAACATTCAATAAAATAATTTCAAACTAAACTTGCTTTAAAGTCTAAGTAAAGACTGAAGAATCAGCCCAGAAAGTCCTAACTACAGAGAAAATCTGTTTTAGTAAAAAATATACTAAACTTTCTGCAGTATTAAGTAATTTATTATTATTATTTATTATTAGGTTAAGTTATTGGGAAAATGCAGGGTGTGGTGCTGGTTTCACTTATACCAGCATCATTCAGAAAGAATTCAGCTGAAGTCAATGAAATCATTCCTATGAAAGATCAAAGTAAGATCATTTAATAGCAAAATTGCGGAGACCACGGCAACATATCAATATGTTATTGGCTTTATAATACATTAAACATTATCCAACTTTCAGTTCTTTAGATTTAATTATGTACAGAGGATCTGGGATAAACATCTCCCAAATTCCTCCATGATCATCTGCTCAACAGACAGTTGGAACAACCTGTTCTGTCTGCCTCTCCAGCTTGCAGCACGAGACAAGCATTTGTATTATTTTCACTTCTTCCCAAGACATGCACACAGCTGGTTGCCTGACAGAGAAAAAGAAACCACTATGAAATATCTCCATTTTAAATTTATAAAATAATCCAAAAGACAAACTGCTTACTCAGTTAAGAGCTGGAACACACAGAGCTGAATCAGAGTAGCTGCACTGTCACAATAAGATAATGGCAAATCTTCACGAATGAAGATTTGGGAAGGGCTCACCCCACGTGTGCCCTCCGAGCCTGCGCAGGGGATTTTTTAGGTGAGGCACAGCATGCGCAGAACTGGCCCCACAGTTTAAGTCCTGAGGTTCATTTGCCACGGCTGAGCAAGCTTGGACAGTGACAGTGAAGTCTCCCTTAGGACTATCTACAGCACCCGGTACTAACTGGGACTGACCCTGCTTGGCATCCGAGATCTGACGGGATCGGATGGCAGGGAGGCATTGAACTGCCGGGGCAGTCCGTACTGAGACTCGAACTTGCGACCTTGGGAGTCGGAGACCGGAGTGCTCTCCACTACGCCACGGGACCGCCTACAATAAGATACATCCTTGTAAAATTTCACTGTTCTACACTAAATAGCTTCTGCTTCTAATAGATTGCTTCTGAGCTTTTTCTAATTTATCACATGAAAGACTGTGTTCTCATCACATCATTAAACTCTGCCAATTCTGTTCAACAGGTGCAGAGAGGGAAAGGTTAAACAACAAGCCTCTTCCTCCATCTGCACCCAAGAGTCAGATCCTGCTTCACATCCAAGCAAAGGTTCTCAAAGGGTTAAGTCAGGCTCTAGGAGGCACTAAATGTAAATTCAGTTACAGGAAACAGCACCATGTGCCTACAGGATTCCCTGGGTGGCACCTTAGCAGCTTTGCTTTGAATAAACTCTTGAAACTGCCAGTTGTTAACACTGTAACTCATTCTATGACATTAATACAGGAACAGGATTGTGTGATTCAAGCAGAGGTGTAACTTGGCACCATCTACTCCATCAATACACTACTAACAGCAGAAACTATTAAAGTATATTAAAAATAATCACCAGAAAGTATTTTAAAAATGGAATTAAGATAAGAATATCAAGGTAATAGTTGATGCAGAGAAGCAAAGAAAATCCTGTATGGAAATTGAAAATTTTAGAGCCTGGAGCAAAGCTCCCTAAAATCAACTAAGAAGTGGTTTGACCAGTTTTAATTGCTCATTAACGGGTGCTTCTATTTATTAGGTAAATTACTATAAACCAACGTAAAACAGAGATCAGGCTGCAACTATGTTAGAAATCATAACAACATCAAGATAATCTGGTCTTCCTAGAATATTTTACAATCCAAATTGCCAAAACAAATAAAATTGACAGGAGCTCGACCAAAGGAAGAAGAGATGGGAAAGAAGCACTGATATAAACATGTTTATTAATCGAACATCACAAAAATTAATCACATGCTGTTCTTAATATTTCTTTGGTCTAAGTTTTGTCAGAAATGAATGCCTGCACATGGAAAAATTCAAGAACAGAAAAACTGAAGGAAAAATATGAAGTAGCTAAGCGGGAAAAAAGATTGAATATGTGATCAATACATAAATAACTGCTGTTTCCTAAGCAGAACTAATACATATATCCCTGAACTCTGTATATTATATTTTTAAGGGATATTTACAGTCTCAGCTTTAGGTATTTTTTAATTTATAGGAACAATATGGTAAATGCTATGAGAAGTGATTCTTTGTATGTATGTCATCTGTCCTTTTAGTCCCTATTTATTAGGTACTTACGATAATGGTTATACAAACATTTAATGAAGTCAGCCCAATGAATTATGTGTGTTATTTCCAAATAGTCACCCACCTTTCTTCAATTTTGGTAACACTTTGAATGTTGATGTCAAAACTGGGCTGTTTCCTTCATTCATTCCATGGTTCATGTAGTTTCGCACAATAAACTGCTTTTATTCATTTGGACTTTCTTCAAGATTTTTGTAACCAATGCATTTGCAAATAGAATAACCCACGTAATTTTATCCTGGTAAATATATAATACTTAGAATAAAAATTATATAAATTTTATATTAAACATACATTTGAACAGCAATTTGATCCATACCACCAGGGATTTATTCCAGATGTGCTTGTCTCGGACACTCAGAGTAAGACCATCCATATCAATAAACCAAGGAATCAAGACAGGTTTTGCTTCCATGGAATCTCTGTGAAGGTTGATGTTTTGCACAGAGACAAATCATTTGAGCTGATCAACTTCAGCCAGATTCAGTTCTTTAAAGAAATAACAAGAACAAGACTTTGCCTCCTATGTTGAAAAAGTTTTTTAATGAGAAATGTAAAGAAAGAAGGCAAGTGATTATTTTTAGCTCCTGCTAGTTCCAGAATAAAGTCAATGTTAAGGTAGTAACTGACAAGAGGAAAGTTCACCTGACTCATGCACAATAAATCTTGAGGCATTCTGAGCACTTGCAATTACATCCTTTGTTATGGTGACATTTAATTTCTCCTAGCTTCCTTTACCCAGTCTTTGGTTAGAAAGCTTCTGGGTTTCTATCAAGACAGGCCTTAAACAAAAATGGCTAGATTATGAGAAGTCCAATGAAATGTTTTTAAACACCTGAATGACTGTGATTCAACATTTAAGGAAGAAGTTCTGACTTTCCACTCCCCCTATTGGTGGCATGAAACCCATGGATAAAGGAGAATTACATTGCATATGAGAGGAGGAATTAAAAGATTCCAGAACACTAAGGTTTGGCTGTACTACAGAAAGCAACATAAGTTTAAGGAATAACCTAAAGGGCCCATCTACTGTTCTCTTGACACTCATTTTCTTTCACTGCTGATTTTGCTTTCACTAGAAATAAAAAGTATTCAGTGAAGAAAGAACTCTTGCATCAGTGGTTAGAATACATCTCAGAAGTTTTCAATGTATCTTGTTTTATTAATGTCCCAGTACAAAGCTCACTCACTGAAATCAGCACCAGATTGCAACAGCAGGTTTTAACCTGGTCCCAAGTCCTTGCACTGCCACAGATTACTAAAGGGCACACTAAAGAGGTTATAGACCCTTTATGTGCAGTATTTATGCAGGGCAGTTTTTAATCAGTGAAAACCAAGACCTATTATGTTCCATACGATGCCATCTACAGCAGTGAAAGGGGTGTTTAGACAGCAACAACCCCACCAGCTGAACTGCAGATGAGCATCTGATTTGGGAACTAGTTGTTGCATACTGAGACCAAAAACTGCTGTGGCTTTGACTGGTTGGATGTGGCAAAGCTCCAACTCTAATTAGATCATCACCTTGTACAATCTTGAAATGATATAAAGTCCTGGAGAGTTGCAGAAAAGAAGCACAAAGCCATTAGCATATCCTTAAAGCATGAGTAGGAGGATAAGACTTCTCTCTATCCCTTTAAAAGTTACGAAACATAACGTGTATTACATTATTGCCCAGCTTGTGCAGTTTGATATACACAGAAAAAATAGACCACATGTTATTCTTCATTCCAGTAATAAAGTCAGTCTTGAACTGTAAAAGCAACCTCTTTCTCACTCATGCAGGGTTCAGTGTCACTGCCAGGAGAGCAAACTTTGCATTTGCTGCATGGGTCAGCCAGAAAGATTTGATCCCCTCCCTCCTCCTTAATTATTGTTTGACTTTGTGTTACAATAACTTGTCATGCAAATAAAAAAACTTTCTGAAATTAAATTTAGGGTTCAGTACTACCTTTCAAGAATAAAAATTCTTATTCAATTAACACATCTCTAGTTTTAATCCAAAGTTCTATAAAATAGATGAAAGACATTCCTGAATTTCTTTATGTAAGAATAATACAGAGGCAACCCTTCGATTCACTTGCATTAAAAATAACATATTTCAAATACTGGAACTAATGGAAAAAAAAATACTGTATTTTTTGTATGTGAAGCTCATACCAACGTATCTGCAAATTTATTTTAACCTTTCTGGCTTTTAATCACTCAGTTCCATGAACTCAGTTGCTGTAACAATTACTGCAGTTGCAGATGTTGCAAAAATCACCATTAGCAAAGCAATCACAGTATCTATGATTAACATGTAAAATAACACAAGAAAATATTAACTGGTTTAAGTGTAACCTTTGAAATTTAAATTCTAGGCAGAATGCTGAGTTTCCACTAATGAAAAAGGTTCACTGCTATGTGATTTAATCACACCCATATTTCTCTTTCAATTTTACATTTTGTGAAATATACAAAGTCTATCAATGAATTAGATTTAATTATTGTATATATGTATCTGTCCATATTATTTAGGTATGAAGGCAGCAGCAACACAGAGAAATTATATTTCAGTGTACTGTATTTGCATTTTACGTAGGATTTTCCAGATATACTTGTAGCTTCTCTTTTTATTTTTTCATACCATGGATTATATGCAGTCATCTACACCCCTGCACGAAAATCTGAGCTTGTGTGATACAAGTTTACATCAACAGTGGGTCTTTCTAACTTGGGATTTAATGAATGTTATTAGCATTCATTAAATGCTGATAAGCTACGACATACAATTTAAGACACTAAGATTTTGTGCAGTTACATGATTTCCTAGACTTTGAAGCCCCTAAAATGAAAGGTAAGCTACACAGCTTGTAAAAGAAAAATTAGGAAAAAATACACAAATACAACAAAATTATTCTATAGTTTTGAAACAATACTGTTTTTATTTTTTTTACACTAATATTGGTGCTACGTAAAAAGTGTGGCCTCAGAGACCCACCAGAAAAGAATATGCAACCTGTAAATTCCCTCTATCCACCAGCTGCTGCTGCTCTTAGTCATCCAACTTAGAAATTGTGTAGCTGCAAAGCTCTCTCACCTTTTACACTGGGGTTGTGTCTGCTTCTTATTTAAAAATTATCTGTAATTAAATACTAATAAGGAAATTCCATTAGTGGTAAAAATACAGGCTAAACACATGCTAATTAGATTATAAACATGTCAATTAATTTAGACAATTAAATGTTTCTGAGGCAAATGAACAGCACAATTGAACTGAGACTAAGAAACCTGAATTACAAGAAAAATGTGTAAAAAATCCTAATAAAAGATCCCCTTTCTTTTGGTAGAAATCACTATGTTCTCAGAAATAACATTATCTATACAATACCAAATACAAAGGTTCACAACTGGAACAGGCAAAACCTACTCCAATACAGGTATTATGAGGCTCCACATCTGTGAAGAAGATACTCACCTGAAGAGAGCAGATCAGCTCACAGCATATAAAGCTTCATTTATGCATAAATGTTTCTTGAATTAAGCATGCAGGCAAACTGATATTTTCAACTTCTTTTGTTCTTAAAAAAATCCCAAAACCTGAGGCTGTCTGTCCTCTGGTAGCAGTTTTTCCTACAATTTAGTTTTGAATCTAAACCTGCTCTAGAATAAATAGTGTCAATGAAGGACTTAGAAGTTTTCTATCTACCAATGTCTTTCTCATTGCAAAAAAAGACAAGAATAAAAATCTAACCACATGAAAATACTAACAGAAGAATCCACCATCATTTTGTCAGCTGGAATTTAAGCATAGGATGCATTTACCCTATGACATTTAGTACCTGTAGATTCAAATGCCATAGACTTAATAGATTTTGATAAGAAAGATAACAGAAACAAACAAATGTATTTATCCTAAGGTTTTTCCCCACAAATTTCCACAGTTCTGTGAGAGAAACTTGAACAGAGGTCTAGTGCTTATGAAAAAAATTACTAAAAACCCATGGTAAAAACTGTAGCTGTCGGAGTAAGTCCTTGTGTAATTCCTGGTGAGGAGCTGCAGAAAATACATGAGCACCCAAGTTTATGCAGAAACAAGCAAACACTGGTCATTGTAAGATCACAAGATGAATCTTAAACTTGTATTTCATTCCTTTATATCTAAGAAAAGAAAAAAAAAGTAAAAAAAAAAAAAGGAAACCAAAGGACAACTTAACTCTAAAGCTGAATATTCTCTAGAAACTTTTAATTTCTTATCCTAATTCTTTTACCTGCTGTGAAGAGTAAAAAAGAAGAAAGCTTGAGGAAATAAAAACTAAAAAAGATAGGCCAGCACATTCCTTGTCAGCCTTATCTTCCCTAGCATTGCAGCAAATGAATGAGAGTTTGAATGTTATGAAGGAACATAACCTTTAACTCAAATATGCCTAGTTTACTCTTCTGATGCCTTCGGCCAAATATAAGCCAACAGGGTCTATACCTGCAGCATTTGCTGAGTCACACTCAGCACCTGGTGCTACTGAGAGCAATATCTCTTCTTGTATGGGGCTTAATGTTAAATGGCTTTGGTTTTGCACTGCCATCAAAATAAAAGACCATATAAAATTAAAATAATAAATAATGTAATAAAGCAGGTAAACAATATTTTTGAGGAAGCTATATTTAAGTAAAGAAATATTTATGTGAATTAAAACTAAACTACACTCAAATTCTTTTTTGATTGTTAAATGAAAATGTGTTACTCCACCTAAATAGCATTAACTTTAGGACCTCAGAAACCACTTTCTTTTAACAACCAATGGCACTTCAAGTTCACATTAATTATCTAAATGTTACTGAGACATTCTGAATCCCAAGTCCAAAGCATAGCACTCAAATGCTGCTCTTCATTTATAGAGAAACAGTGTCACTTGGTGGCAAACGTGGGTAAATGCAAATATATGCAGGGGCTTGTGCTAAATGTGTTTTATATGGAAAGTAATCTCTGTATTAAAAGCTTTCAATAATTTCAACATATCCATTACATAATTCTTATTGCACTGGAGGGCCCAGTAATTTTGCAGTTATAAAATGAAGTAAAATATTAAGTGGTGGTATCTACATTACCTTTGGCTCATCTCCCCCTGTTGCTGCCTAAGAGCATAAACACATGAAATTGCACATTAAGAATCTATGATATACTATGACAGACAAGAGATAAGTTACATTTTTAACTGTACCAAACTGAAGCTAATTACTTTGGTCATGATACTCAGGAATTAGACAATCTAGTTTTGTGTGCCACTACTGTTCATACACAGTATTTGAGTACCTACTTCCAACTAGCAGATAACCTGGAATAAGTAATGATTAGTTTAATCTAAGAAACTGTAATTCTAAGCATATAGATATAAAGGCTTTCACAAGAATACCACCTGTCCTATAAAGCTTCCTAATCACAGACTGGAATCTCTCAAAGAAATGGATCATCGAGCATTAAAATGTTTTCTTTCTGATCCTCAATTTTAATCTTTTTAGAAGCATCTACTGAGATCTAACATTGTAGGTCCCCAACATGCCATTGTAAGTGTTTATGTTTCATTGATTTATTTAGTTATGCTTTTGAATTGAGACTTTCACTTTGGATGAAGTAATCTTCATATAGGGTTTTTTTTGCATTTCCAGATGTTAAATAGAAAGTAACATGCAATATATTTAAATATATATACATGCATACTATATATAAAAATTAGCACTATAGCTAGATAAAATTTATAAAGTGAGTTCAAGGAAGAGACTGCCTTATTATTCTTGATATGGCACTTTCTAAGGGGGACTTTCCACGCTAGCAGGCTATAAATAACTTAATTTACTCTAGTGTACAATTTTGCTATCAATTACTGCATATAATTACCACAGGGCTGGAATAATTTCCGTATTAACATCTGGATTCCTGTGCTACACTGTGCAATGCAACCAGAGTCATCGACATTTGAACTCTGAAAAATTGCTGTGTCTTGGTTATTCTTAATAATGTTCCTGCCTCTTACCTCAGCCTGAAATACAAAGTTTTAAATCTTAACAGACATGCTTAAAAATCTTTATTACCTAGAGGTTTCCACCAGTCTTTTACATCTTATTAACAGTTCAAAAGATTGAAGGTCTCAATTATTAAAGAACTACTGACAACATTGAGCATGTGTGTTAACAACCTTCCAAGCCAGAGACACTTTAAAACTGTAACCATAACCTGAAATCTGGAAGAAAACTAAAATATAAGGTAACTGTCAACAACACACTTCCAGCATCTCAGGATGAAATAAATGCCACTGGGAAACATGCTGGGCTGGGTAGAGCAGCAGTGGTTGCTGTGACAGGAGGTTTCCTGCACAGGCAATCCTGCAGCTTCCACCTGGCTTCAGCCTGGCACCTCTCGGGGATACCGCACGGGAAAATCAACCAAGGGATTTTTGTGAGTTTTGGGCTTTTTTGAAATGCTCTTGATTTTTAAAACTCGGACCAGCACTGTTTGACAAAACATTTACATTCCTTCTCAAAGGAAACCTCAGTGCCCCTGTAGAGGCAGCCACAGCACTAACTTAAAATTTGGAGATTTCTTCTGATTATATTCTACAGCCATAAAGAAAGATGCAAGGACACTCAGGTATTCCACATATGGATAGCCTGCATTAAGCAAGTGGGTTTGGTCCTGTGAGCCCCACAAGAAGTTTTATGCTGTGGACTTTTCAAGATAGTAATTGATCCAGCTTAGAAAACATAACTTCAAACTGTGTAGAAAAACTGCCAGACGTGATAAGCAATGGGAAGCTTCTTTGACAAAAGTACTTTCCCCATGGAGATTTAGAAATAAAAGTTACAGTTTACTGTTACAAACATATCACTTTTTTACTCATTTGGACCATAACTTTTAAGATGAAAAATGTGTCAGCTGTGGAACTAAAGAACAGAAGTTAATATCCTATTTTCACGTTGTACAATTATCTATTAGTTGCTTATACAGACAGCAATAACGTGAAACTAAAGTGGGTGTATTTGTGACATGATAAGGTTTTTAATGAGCAAAATAACTACCCAGCCATTTTAAAGTACAGCTCATAACAAGGACAAAACCTTCAGCAGTTGGAATCTTATGTCCACAGTGCATGTGATTTCTAACAATATAAACAAGAAATTTATTTCTATATTCACTAGCATTTGTTTTAGCATAAAATTTATGACACGACTTTAAACATTATGTGGACCCCATATACAAATTCTAATGTGGAAATTTCTTGCACTTAAGTCACAAATAACATGAATATATGAAATTCCTATTTCACTTAATATTACTGGCATAATTTCAACATTTTCATTGACTGCTCCTTGTGAAGAGAAAATGTTTGAAGTTGGAAAACTGAAATTGTTATGAAGCTTTGCTAGGGAAGAAAGTGGACACACATTGATGGCAGACAAGGCTGAATCTATGTGTTCAGCTTCTTTTGAAAGATTGAATTCCTTGCACTTTTCAAGATGTTCTTCATCACACAGCTGTTGTTTCCATGTGGACATACTTCAACTTTTGCCACTGTAATTTGATTCTCAATGCTAAGTAGATACTTAACACCATCTAACAAAGTCTCTCCTACATTTACAGTACTTTAATCACTGTCTTGACTAGATACCACTCCTTCTCCAATGCAATTGTTAATTACTGCAATTTCCAGATAAAAATTTTCAGAACAGCACAATTTTGAGTAAATATTTCAGTTACAAGTCCACTGTTTTTTACTGATCTTATATCAAGCAATATCTGATTTTCCAAAGTCATTGGCACACTATCTAGTGGTTCATATTTGTTCTTTTCACTGAAGACAATCTCCTATTTCAGTATTTTGAATAGCTTTTCTATCTAAAAGTGAATGAAATATTCTTAACTAAACAACACACATATATAATACCGAAGAATGACCCAATTAACATGTAACTGAGTAAAACAGAATGCTGGGAGAATTTTTCTGGGTTCTGAATCTAGCTTTCAGAAATTACAGGCCACCATGCCAATACAAGAAAAACGATTTTTACCACATGAATGCATTCTTTGCAACTTTTAAACACATTAACAGCATTTACACTTACATCAGAATTTTGCTACTTGGCTTTAGTAGTCAAAAAATCCCCAATCAAATTCGATGTAGCACACTTAGCTATAATTATACTGCTTTAAATTTATACCACTATCATAGGACACCCTGAGCTGTAAGGGATCCACAGGGATCATTGAGTCCAATTCCCAGCCCTACACAGGACATGAATCACACCATGTGCCTGAGAGTGTTGTCCAAGCTTCTTGAACTCTGTCAGGCTTGGTGCTGTGACCCTGGGGCTGTAGTGCATTAAGACCAAACCTCATCTGTACTCTCTGTGTCACTGTTGCCAGCTGCCAATAATGCAAGCCAAAGCACCTCTGCCCAGAGTAACACAGGGTCACCATTAAAGAGACAGGCCAATATCCACCTGCATTGTCATCATTACTATTTCTGGATTTAGGCTAAGGCAACATGGCGGGAGGGTCAAGGTCCCCATGGGCCCTGAACTGGACCAGGATATGATGGCTTTCTGCAGATTCAGGTCTCTCTGACCCATATGCATCAACCACTACTGGCTCTGGGCCTGTGCAGGGCAGGATGGGGAGGGTTTGGATGGCCTCCTACTCCCCACTCTGATGTTGAGGGCAGAAGAGAAGGTGACAAGCCCCACCTGAGGTTGGTGCCAGCTGCTCAGCAGAGGGCACACACCTGGCTCTACCCCAGACAATTCACCTTCCCCTAGGTGGGCAGTGACAGACATGCACCAGAGCAGTAAGGGAGTGGGGTCCCTGTTGGAATGCCATGTCCAGGCAGGCACAGTGGCAGAGCCCAGGCACAGTCTGAGAACCAGGGTGTGTTTGGGGAGATTTTTTATATTAATTTAGATTCCCTTGGAAATTATCTCACATTGCAAGAAGTCAAAGATTAACCAGGACCCTGGTACCAAGTTAGGGGTTAACTGCTCTAATCCATGCAGAAGAGCTACACACCACTGGTGAGGCCACACTTGGAAGGTTGTGTCCAGCTCTGTGCTCCTCAAAATGAGAGGCATGGACAGGTTGCCAAGGGTTCAACACAGCACCACGTAAATGAAGACAGAACTGGACAATTTCTCCTACATGGAGAGCGTGAAAGGACAAAAGACAATTGGCACACATTGAAACTCAGTTTCCCTCTGAACCTCAGGCAACACTCTCACTGACAGTGAATGAACACTGGCTTCACTGGCACGTGGAGTCTTCATCCTTGGAGTTACTCCAGAAGTCATCTGAATGTGGCCCTGGGCAACCAGCTAGTTGGATCAGATAACCCCCAGAGGTGCCTTCCAACCTCAGCCATTCTGGGAAAAAGCTTTCAGTTGCCACTCTTCGAGTGTTTTCTACAACTCACTCTGTAAATCTTGGAATTGTCACCCTGATGCCATGAAGATGTCAGAGAACTTACCAGACCACTACCTATGGTCAGTTAAGAGATGCTTTTCTTGAAAGCAGAAATTGAACCTGTAGTTTACATTTTATAAATTAATGTTTTCTTTTTTAGGACATGTCAAGAATTAAAAAAATCCAACATAGCAGCTAGAGACACCCAAACAATTTCAAGCTACCTCTCAATCATAAAGTGCTGCACAATTAACTCAAAAAGAAACCAGAATACATGTTTTTGGTTACAATCTTCAAGTCCATAGGTGCTGGGTCTGCAGCCAATGAATTCAGCGAAAAACCAACCAAACAAAAAAACCCCACTATTCTTCCTTCTTCCATCTCAAAGGATTCATCTAACAGTTAAGGGGGTTTTTATTCTAATACTTTCATATTAAACTTGTCATTCTAAAAAACAAAAGGCAAAGGGAAGAAGGGGGGAAAAAAAATCTGTGTTTTCTGTGCCTACAAAGTTTCCATAGTGTTTCTGTTCAGACTGAACATACTTATTTACAACTTCAGTATCCAGTCTTGGTGAGAGATGCTTCAAATGCAAACAGAAATTAAAAGTATCTAAGAGATGGAAGTGTGAAATCGAAATCACTGTCTTCTTTCATGTAGCAAAGGATGAAAAGTCCAGCAAAGCAGCAAGCTAAAAGGCTGTGAAAATGGGTTACCACACAAAACAATTTGGTGGGGTCTCTGTGTGTGTGAAGGTTGTTTGTAGATTGTTTCATTAAAGAGCACTTCAAAAACCAACATCTGAAGCTTTAAAGGGTAAAAAAAGAAAATATCAACTGTTTCAAAGTAGTATTACTATAATGAAATTCCAAGGGAGTTTTCAGTTACTGGGAATCTTCAGATTAGACAAATAGCATTTTAAAAATGATAACATTCTGTGCCTGAACTAGCTGCCCACTGCCTTACCATTCCTGTTCTATGGTTTATCCACTGTAAAAATCAAACTGGTGCTATCCACTGGCTTGTAGACAGACTTCAACAGAAACATTCCAGTAGTTATTTAAACCTGATGAAAAAAAAACTCATCTGAAGAAAGACCTATGCTGTTTCTTCTTTCTACTGAACCTGAAAGGGAGACTTGTTCATTAACACATTCCCTATCAACTAGCAAGACATGTTTAAATAAATGCTAAAATAAACTGAATAGTCTGCTACTACTGCTCCCAACTGGATTTAACAGCAATGACTTCACAAGTCCAAAAACTGCAGCAATGGAGCTGGGTAGAAGATATAAAGACATTAAACATTGTACAATGTAGTGGTAATTGTGAAATTTTATTTCATTTTTTGAAGTCACAGAAGAAGTAGAAAATAGAGACAAAGTGTTGGATGTAAATAACCAACAATAGATGTAGAGTAACTAAACAAGATAAAAAAACCCCTTCTAGCTTAAATTAATATATTTTACATAAGAACACAAGTGGTACAAAGGCTGAATTAGAACCATGATTTTCAAGGTCAAGCACACACTTCTCTAGTTCCTCAAAAGAATATTCAGCTGGGAATGCTATTAATCCTGAAGAACGGTACCCTCTAAATGAACTCAATGCTTTCCTAATTTCTGCCATGAAAAATATGTATTTGAGGTATTTCACCAATTTCTAATGCTATTTAATAAACAGAAAAATTTATTATGATCCAACATGACTCTTACCAATTACTCAACCCCAACTTTGAGCTCTTAAATCATTAATTGAGAATTAATGATTCAAGGTCTTAGTAACAAATTAGTAGTTGTACTGGAATACGGATATTTTACTTTACAATAAGTACACTGTACTAGAAGATTCATTCAAATCTAAGCAATTTCAGTTACATTCCTATGGCTTTGAGCAAAAAAACTCCAAGCAGTTTTACTGTATGTACACAATATTGAACATCAAGATTTAAATTATTTATTAATAACCTACATTCACTGTGGATTTCTAAGATTTACATCCAAAAAGCACATTTTATTTACACGCTGCTGACATTTCAAAGAAATAAAATATTATCTGTTTAGGAATTATGATCTATTCCAAAATTTAAAGAGACATTTAACAACACAAAACGTTTTAAACATTTACAATAAAAACCAGCTTTCTGAGCCAATTACACTTACTCTCCAAGAATGTAAAATTGCATTGATAACTGCACTAACTACAATTAGACCAGAAACACTTAAAACCTGAGAGTGAAATCTAAACCTTTTTAGAAGAAAATCCTACAAGCTAATATTCCCTAATGTTAATTTAAGCACAGATTGGTCAGTGGTCAATTAAAAAAAAAAAACAACCAAAAAAACCCCCAACTTAACACAAATCCCCCAAAACCTCAGTGCATTACTTCTGCAGCTCCAAAACCAGATCACTATAAAATTGTTGCAGTAGTTTGATAAATGCCATCCACAGTAAGGCTTATTTCAGTGTCCTTTCCCACACACTGTATCCTCATCAAGTAATGAGTGTCTTTGTTCAATTCCTGTGCAGATTCCTACATTGTTGTAAGCATGCAGTTGCTTAAGTATGCATCTTAGATTTTGAAGGTTCCCACCTCAAACATAGATATACAGGTGTTTTAATAGTTAGATCAGAGTGAAAACAAACATGAGGAGGCAGAGAAAGTTAGAAATACTGGCCAGAAAACATTTGAAGACTAATGAGAAGTTTTATATCCACCCCAAGGGCCCTTTAAACTCGGCATAGCTATGGAGCAGCGTGCCCTGTATTACTAACCACCATGTACCTTACATAAAATAGTAAAAATAAAAAAATTGTTAACAAGTACACTTTACTACACTGCAGGATGTAAAAAGTTACCACATCTATAAAGCCTGGGGAAGAGAAGCATCATGCACAAAAGTTACTCCATTTGGTAGCAGCTGTTTTATTTCTGCACTTGGAAACATCATGCTCCTTTTTTTGAGCGAAACAGCTTTCCCCTTCCCACCCCCGGTATCCTTTAGAAACCACCCAATCAAGGGCGTCTCCCAGGAAGGGTTTAAGAACACCATGATTCTCCCATTCTGGAGCTATTTTCCATGGCTTGAATAGTTTGCCTGTCTCATGCAGAGGGTTTGCAAAGTAGTAGGGGTCCTTCCAGGCTGAAAGCAGGCAAGTTGCAATGGCTTATTCAGACAGCCTTGCTTTGTAGACTATCCAACACATTGCATTTAACTAAACTGACATTTCCTGGGACACAGAAACCCTTATCTCAAGTGACCACCAACACTATTCACCAATACCAACATGTGAATATTTGTAAATCTGAAACAAAGTTAGTCCTGCACCTCATAGGGACTGATCTTTGCTAATTAGGATGGGAGCACTTTATTAGAGCTTTAAATCTAACTGCACCATATGGCAACATATTCAAGTCTACTTAATGCCATATCATCCTAACTAGTAATTTGTAAACTAGATCTGCATTACTATGACTTCACTTCCTTCACCACTAGAACAATGTAAAATAAACTCCCAGCATATGCTTTTTCCTAGGTTAAGGATCTTAGTTTTTCTAAGGCACTTGCATGATCAAGCACACAGGTCCATTTATTAATACGGAAATAAGATCAACGTCACAAAGATGCCTGTAAGCAATAGGAAAAATGTGATACCTGCTAATGAGCTGACACATTTTACTACCCAGTGATTGGGTTGCTTTTTTTCACCCCCAAACCCATAAAATTTCTACAACTTAGTATGTTAAGGTGGGTTGCAGCAGGGATTTTTTTGGTGTGTTTTCCAGAATTTACCTGTAAAAAACCCAAACAAGGCAAACGGCCACAAGTTTTGTCACTCATTTACATAAAGCAGCAGATACACTGAAGAACATTCTGCTATTAATACATTGCAAATCTAACTTTTCTAGTATTTAAGTCAGTGAGTTTCATCCCTT
This sequence comes from Sakesphorus luctuosus, assembly GCA_013396695.1. Classification (NCBI taxonomy): domain Eukaryota; kingdom Metazoa; phylum Chordata; class Aves; order Passeriformes; family Thamnophilidae; genus Sakesphorus; species Sakesphorus luctuosus. The sequence continues at coordinate 20,235 of VWZD01008014.1, read as the reverse complement.
TGATTTTGGAAACAAGTAAACTAATTTAAGTTAAAAAAAAAAAGAGCAAGTGTATACAAATTAAGAGAAAATGGTAGAAGTTAGAATATACATGACTTCATGCAATGATACTATGCTTCATCCCTACAAACATACAAGATTTCAAAAATTATCCTTTGTGGAAATAAACTCTTCCAAACTACTGTAAAAAAAAAACCAACAAAAAAACATTTAATACACTGCTACAGCCTTAACAGGTGATCAAGAAGATGTTGACTCAGTTTCTTCATCAGCTACTGTTTGACAAACCTTGCTCTCGTTCAGTGTGCAGAAGAGTTCTCATCTCAACAAGAGGAGATTGCTTGGCACCAAGAAAGCATTTCACTTTGTGCAGTTTTTACCAGGGTTAAATAAACCCATGATGTCAACCATTGCTTT
>VWZD01008014.1:2237-19028 GCA_013396695.1 Sakesphorus luctuosus | reverse complement strand
TAGAAGTAGAAATAAAAAAATCCAGAAAAACAACATATGTTGAGAAAGAGAAAAAACATCATGAAGTATGTTGCATGTTCTACTACAATTTTTTAGACAATGAATAGCAGACATTAGAACAGATTTATTAAGTCATAGGAAAGGATTGACTCTTACCGTCTCAGAACAAGATATTTTGCTGGAGACATGGAAATGGATGGAATTTTCATCCAAGATAATATAAGAAACACCATAACCATCATCAGCCACCTATGGGAAGAAAGAAAAACAGGTTGTACACTTTTCCTTTTTCCTTCCATTCCCAACATAATTACAGAGTTCCTACTGTACAGTTTTTAAAATCAGTTGCAATTTCTCCTCAAGCAAAGCTCAAGATTCCACATTTAATGGATAATTTTTGAAGATTGATTCCACTTGAGGAATAATTCTAGTCTCATCTGAAGTGCATGTAATTAATATTTTCTGAATATTTGTCTGTAATATTTCCCAGATTTAGTATTTTCAAATACAATACTTGCTCAAAGAGCTTCTCTTATCAAGGCCTGGACCTAAGCAACCCTACAGATTCAGTGCTTAAGCAGAAAGAAATAATATAGTTCAGTTGTATACCCACATCCTGTTTCATGGAATCATTCTGTAGATGGAAATAAATATAATAAATAAATAGTGAGTATAAAAGTCTAAGCAGCCTCATCATCTCACCATTAGTGCTACAGGAATCAATTCTAAAGAATGCTCAAAAAAGCCCTTCAAAACCAACAAGCTGATGTACTGAATCTCTGGGCTACTTCAGCAAACCAAAGCATAGTTCTTGTAAGAACACAAGTAGTGCTGAAGAGAAATGTAAGCAGGGTTATCTGGAAATGTAGAAGACTGAGGGAAGGAAATTAAAGGAATGAAGAAATAGTAAGAAGGGACCAGCTAATGTAGCATCAGCAAAAACAAAAGGAAAAAAGCATTAAAATTCCTGCAGTGAAAACTTTATTCTATTGCCAGACCACAGTTTGGGATTCTGGATACTGACTTGATAATCTGCTGCAATAAGCCAGTTTCTCAAGAATGATCACTACTGCAATCGGTAGGCTTCCTTGATACTGCAATTCAAACTTGTTCTAACTTCTTAAACTACTGAAAGCTGTATAAGAAATATGAATAAATAAATAATAATTTTTAAAGGCCCCACATCTTCCACCTTGATAAAATCAGTCAAAATACACTCTGCCCGTAACCCTAATTTCTGCGGGGCAAAGAGCAGTCCTGTGATCCTTCTCATTGTTCTTTCAATAGAAATGCTTTTTGAAAACAGATTAATCTAGTTTTAAAGCCCCATAAAGGCTGCTTAAAAGATCTTGTTAACACCAACATTATCATCAATGGCCAAGTTCAAATCCCAGTGAAATATTACAAGCAAGTAAGCAGCTGGTAATATCTCCAACAACAAACTAGTGTCTTGCAAGTCTACAGAAGCTATAGAACATGGTTGTGTTCTTGACTTGGCCACTGTTCACACTTAAGAGGGAAAGCAGAACAATGAGAGCAGCTTAATCTGGAGGAAAACATGAACACATTTATTAATCCATCAGGAAATGTAAAGAACAAATCAAGAATAAGTGGTCTTACCAAACCCAACCTTAAAATCCAGTTTAAGTAATAAGGCATTTGTCACTGTAATGTACACACAGTCATGTACAAAGCCTGATGTACAGAAGCTCTGACACAGGCAAAAGCTCTATTTTTATCAGACCTCTCTGCCGTGGAACTCTGTACCACATTTTGTTACTATGTATTTCCTTAAGAATAATCCCTTCTTGTAGTGGAATACCAGAAAAAGGCGACACAGATTTTTCTGAGCACATCTACATCATGGGAAAGCATTACACACATGCACTTGAAAGCATGAGTTGCACCTTTGATGTGCAACATTAAGGTATTACAGAACTGAAATATTTGGACTGGCATTTTGAAAATAAAACTCTTTTTTAATGGGCACTTGTATTTAGCAAACATACCGGTCCAAACCCTCCACCAGAGGATAACATCTCAGGATTCTTCTTTAGATTAATGTGTTGCTGTGGTGTCTGACTTGTTGACAGTCTCCAAGGCTCTGATAAAACCTTTAATAAGATATGAAAGAGATGCAAACAAGTATAACATACTGTTTAAGAACATGCAACTTTCTCAAAAACTACTCAAGATAAGTTATAAAGCACTCAAAAAAGCAATATTAGGGACAACTCCAGGTCCCATTTCAATGGAATGACTAATTATGAAGTTTAAAAGAAACAGCTAAACTTGTCCTGACATGCAAACTAGTGATGTCAATTCCTCAAAGAGAATAAAATTTCAACAGAAACGCTACTTCGAAGAAGTTTATCTGGTCAATAATGCAGGTCTTGTTTAAATGAGATCATTACTAGTCATATTCAAATTCCAGTAAGATACTACATGAAGTCAGAAGCTTGTAAAATCTCTAACTATACATATATATCTTGAAAGTCTCTGGAAGACATAGGAAGTTGTTTTATTCTTGACTTAGTCTGTAGTCACATTTAGGAGAGCAAACAGACAAATGTGAGTAGCTTAATTATGAGGCAAGCTGGAACACACTTTGTATTAATTAAAAAAAAAAGAATGAGTGCAATGTAATTATTTTTATAAGACCCAACCTTAAAATCTAGTTAAAGTAATAAAGAATTTGTCATGGTAATAAACTGTGACATTAATGCAATATACAGCTCCTTTAGCTTTAACTTAAAAAAAAGTGAATTTGTCACAGTTACAAAAGAACATTCTTGAGAGAAAACACAAAGCCTCTGCTGTGTTGCCTTGAAAATATGTAAAAACCACAAGCAAACTATTTATTTTAATACTGACTATATCTTTCTTGCAATTCTTAATAACANCCCTCAGTCTCCTCTTCTCCAGGCTGAACATACCAAGCCACTCCTCAAGGCTCTTCACCATCTTTGTTGCCCTCCTTTGGATGCTCTCTTAATGTCTTTTTTATATTGTGGTGACCAAAACTGCACACAATATTCAAAGTGATTATACTACAATGCTCACTGAAAGCATTATTATAGGCCTAATAATAAAAGTATACATAAAACAAAATTAAACTAGTTTACAATCTCTCAGCAGATGTGAAAAAGTGCTAGCTACAGTTTTACCTTTTTTCTTAGGAATACCAGAGTTCTGTAAGTATGTAAAGCACCAGAGTTCTGTAAGTATGTAATGCAGATACAGCAAAACACTAATTAAACAAAGGATTTTTTATTGTAATGAATAGTTATCAATAAAAGTCACTTACTTCCTTAAGGAAAGGAGAATCTACAGCAAGGTACTTCGACACAACATAAAGGCAGAACAGATGGCGGTCAATGCCAGAACCAGTCATGGCAAGGCGATACAAGAGCTGATGTTTGGCAGCAGCACTCCGAAAGAGTTTCAGCCTATTTTCATTCTAACAATGAGAAAAAGGGTAAGAAAAATCAGTTAAGTGAATTGGGTTGATCAACTCCTTACTTCCTGTGAATGATTCTTGCTCCCCTCTCAGAAAGGAAAGCCTAACTGGTATGACATTACCTCTTGTTCTACAAATCTACGTTTGAGTTTTACAAGTCACAAAAATTTCACAGTTTCCTCGAGTTCAGGAACTGTAAATAATGGTTAAGTTCTGCCATTCTCTTTTGGTATGGCCTAGAATTTCTGCTGTATTGACAGAATATGTGGACAATTACCTTATGCTGCACTTCTTCCTAAAAAAACCAAAAGCATCGCTACAAGTGTATAAAAGCTATTTGAGGACTTATACTAATGTGCTTGTGAATTATCATAGAATTATGGAATGTTTGGGATGGAAGGGACCTTAAAGATCATCTAGTTCCAACCCCACTGCCGTGCGCAAGGACACCTTCCACCAGACCAGGTTGCGCAGAGCCCGATTCAATCTAGGCTTGAACACTTAAGGGATGGGGCATCCACAACTTCCCTGGGCAACCTGTTCCCGTGTCTCACCATCCTCACTGTAAATAATTTCTTCCTAATATCCAATCTAAACCTATTCTCCCAACTGCGTAAGGCAAGAACACCATAAACTTACACTTTCAGTTGGGTCTTCCATGGCTTGAACAAATTTACATGATTCAACAGTGCACGAACGAACAGTTTCAGTCCTGCCTTCTCTGAATAAGCGTGTCATAGAGGCTTCGTATGTTAAAGAAAATTTTCCCATGTCCTTGAAAAAGGGAAAAATAAGAACTTAAAGGTTTAACCAGATTTAGCTCCTCTTTCTTAATCATTAATCCAAGCTAACTACGCAGGATATCAATCATTCCACAAATTAAATTCAAGATTAAGTTTTTACTAGCCCACCATTAGCCCTTTTACCTGAAGATAATAAAGGCAAAAATAAGATTATCAGCACAATCTGATAAAGTCTAATAGAAAAATCAAACTAGCAGGGACTACTCTCTGTATTTTATATTCTATATTATTCAGTTTATAACAGAAGCTGAATGTTGCTACACTGGTCCTTTCTGTGAGCATGTCACAGAAAAGGTGAACTAGCAGAAGAAGACAAAGGTATTTTTGTTAATCTTGTTAGGAATTGTCTGTGACTACTGAATTCTGTGTGTCTCTAATCTAAAAGAAACAATAACACTGTGTATACTATAAACACAGCTACTAGAAGTTTTGTATCTTCAAGTCCAAAATGCCTAAGAATAGATCAGCTTAAAAGAGAAAAATCTCCACGTGTCAATATGCCAACCCTTGGAAAATTAATTTCCAGCTAATAATCTGTTTAGAGTTTTTATTAATTTCCATTGAATGTGTTTAATAACCTTGTACAAGCAGTACAAGATTACTCTACACAGTCCCATGTTTTAATCACAAACATGTTATACCCAATTTAATGAGTCTCTGTAAGGCAGAAACAGCCTGTTCTTACCCGATAGTGAGCAAGCTGCAGGGCAAGTTGCACAAAGGCATCAGGGCTGGTTTTTGCTTTCTTTATTAGTCCTTTCCCAAAAGTATCGAAGAAAAATGAACAGAAGTCCACATCATCTGCCAGAGCTACGGCAGTGCTCAGAGACCTCTCAATCACTTCTTGACACTTAAATAAATAAACAAACAAACAAATAAATACACTTGTATGCATACACACATGCATTCAATAGCAAGTGCTTTGAATTTATAGAAAAGAAATACTGCCTTTATGCATGCCAGGAACATAATTACCTAAATAATTCCCCTTTAATGAAAAGAGATAAACTATCTTTGCCAGAAAGCTAAAATTCAAAAAAGCTAATAAAAATATTTTAATCCAAAAATAACACTAAAAATCACCTACATTAAAACTGTTCAGATCAGCAGAACAGAAAAGATACAGAGTGGCTTTAGTTGTGTGGCTTCCAATCTGCCATACATGCTTAATTAAATACATCATCGAGTATTATTTTTTTATTCAAAACTAAAATCAAACCTTATTAGACAGGTATACAGAATTTTGAACACAAAAAAAGACAGGCAGTTTCAGGGAACTATTAGACAAGCATTTGATATGACAACAGTAATGATATCTCAGCAACTTGTACTTAATTTTAATACAGTCATTATTTAAAATTCTTTTGACATACTGCCAATCAAGAAAGCTTCTAGTATAATGTTGGCATTTCCCACATGGAATTTTTAAAATATTGATGTTAAAACCCCCCTGCCTTTATAAGTAAACTGAGTAATGCCTACACATCTGTCTTGGGTTGAGCTGGCAAAATGCCAACTGCCCAAGTACAGAGAAAAGGTTCATAAGGAATTTAAATCTGATTTATAGGGTTACCAGTAATTATGTAAATTACTTGACTGCTCAGGAAAAGAGAAGCTTCTTCCTCAAATTACTTCTGTACTTACTTCTTGTGGAATTTCCCACTGTAGTTTGGTGGGAATAGGAATATTTGGATTGGTATCTCCTTTGCAATGCCCATCTTCTGAATAGCCCAGTTCAAGATACTCTGTTGCCATCACATTCTGCAAAGAATGACACGTCTTCAGAATTGAAACACAACACCTATGGTTGTGGAATTAGGATTTCACTGTGAGATCAATATAATCTATTTTCAGTACACAGTGAAATACAATATACAAGCCATTTCCAAATACAGAAAACAACTGCAAATGAAATCCTCGATTATACCTCTTATTTTAAGGCATTTTTACTTGTGTTCTGAGAGGGAAGAATACCAGATACAGACCAAACACTGATTCAGTTACACTGTTGCACTTGGATTACTGCTACTGAGTTAATCAAAATGTTTCAATTAAAAAGCCACTAGAAGTAAAAAAAGCAACACTCAGATTTCACAACCTTTGTTCAGTTTGGATTCTAGAGAATTTCTGCAACTTTCTTACCTGTCAAAACACACAGTTTATTTCAGAGTAGAGTGCAAATTCCTGCAAGAATTCAGTAATTTTTAAGATTTGAATTTCCTTCAAAACCGCAGTTTATTTTATACATGCACTGTAGCTCTTGGGCAGGAAAAAACAATGTTTTCAAGATGAACAATACAACTTGAATAACTGACATAAAACGCTCTGTCTTACAAGATATCAAGCAACATCCTCAGTGTAAAAAAACAACAAACCCAAAACCAAAAACCATTACCAACAGATTCGAATCTGCTCAATATGGAAAGAAAAAGCGTGACCATTTATTTCTAATCTCTTAATTTAGTTTTCTCACTTAGTGGTCAGAACATGACAACTATGAAATAAAGCTTAGTCCATTCTATTCTAAAAATAGACAATCTATAAAAAGCTAACAGAAACTCTCTAAAAAATTAAATCCTATTCTGTTTCAGTCACCTTAATTCTTAACAGAAAATGAGCCAAATAATATTAAGTGCAGAGATACAAACTACAGCATTATATACAAAATCATTCATTAAAAAAACCCAAAAGTAATCCTCTTTCATTGAGATAGTTTAAACTGCATTGTCAAGTCACCCTCAAATCAATGTGGCCTTTTTCTCCTGGTTAGAGAATGCAAGGAGAATTTTTTTGAGGGACCAGTTAGACCTGAGACCCATTTGCACAAATATACATGAAACCAGAATGAGCTAATATTTATGAAATAGTTTTGACTGAGTCGTGCAACTGCTTATGGGTTTAAGCTTCAAAAATAAAAAGAAAAAAATCAAATAGGACTTCAAGCAATAAAATAAGCTCATGATGAACAGACCTGACAAAGTGCAGTTATTCCATTAAGTGCAAATAAATACAAGGGAGAGTGTAAACAGGACATCAATCTGCAGCTCGTCAAACAACAGGTTAAACTCTGTACAATTTCTTTAAATTTTAAAAGTAAGCATCAGATTTTTACAGCACAAGAAAGCTTAAGTGCTTTAGCATGCATATACTCCAAATACAATGCCATATCAGAGAGATAACAATCTATGGACTTAAAATATTATAAACAAGTTAAGATTGAGAGCTGTATCACTTTTCTATGAAGCCACCTATGCTTACTAAAATGCCTTCCTTCAAAGGACAGCAGCCTCTTAATCAAGTGTTTGAGATCTTTTCTAAATTCTACAGTCACTACACAGGCCCCTGATCACTCAGCAGCAACATGAATGCAAGGGATTGAAAGTAACTGCTGACCTCTGCACTGCTGCACAGACCATATCACATTATCTTCTGCATTAGCTTTTTGTACTAAACACCTACCTCCCACAGGTGTCCAACAATAGGAGCATCTGCCCAAGAGTGCTCTGCATTCAGACCCATTTTGCCATTTTTGAATATTATGAGAGTGAATGATTTGTCAAACCACCTACAAAAGAAATTAATATTTCCTTATGGTTTTGTACATTTCAAAAGCATTTTTATATTTTGATTTTTTCTCTCTCTCCAGAATTCACATTCAAATGCATTAGTTCTCATCTCTTTTTTTAATAATGTTTTATTTAAAGATATAGACCTAAATTTGAAACTCATGAAGTTCAACAAGGCCACATACGAGGCCCTGCACCTGTGTCAGTGTCAACAGACTGAGGGATGAATGGATTGAGCAGCCCTGCAGAGAAGTCTTGGGGATACCAGTGGAAAAAAAATTCTACATGAGCTGGCAATGTGCACTTGCAGCCCAGAAGAGTCAATCGTGTCCTGGTCTGCTTAAGCAGCAGTGTGGCCAACAGGTCAAGGGAGGTCATTCTGCCCTCCTATGCCACTCTGGTGAGACCTCACCTGGAGTACTGCCTCCAGCTCTGGGGACCCCAGCAAAGTCAGACACTGATCTATCAGGCTGGCTCAGAGGAGAGTCATGAAAATGGTAAGAGCACTGGAATACTTTCCCCATGAAAAAAAAGCTGAATGTTGGAGTTGTTCATTCTGGAGGAGAGAAGGCTCTGGGAACACCTTCTTGCAGCCTTTCAATTTATTTTATTTAGGGATTATAAGAAAAGCTAAGACAGACTTTTTACCATGGCCGATAGTGACAGGACACATGGCAACAGATATAAACTGAATGAGGGTATAAACTGAATGATGCTTCACAATAGACAAGTATTTTTTACAATGGGGTGGTGACACACTGGAAGGGGTTGTCCAGAGAAGTTGTGGATGCCTCATCATTGAAAGTGTTCAGCATCNCAGTGTCAACAGACTGAGGGATGAATGGATTGAGCAGCCCTGCAGAGAAGTCTTGGGGATACCAGTGGAAAAAAAATTCTACATGAGCTGGCAATGTGCACTTGCAGCCCAGAAGAGTCAATCGTGTCCTGGTCTGCTTAAGCAGCAGTGTGGCCAACAGGTCAAGGGAGGTCATTCTGCCCTCCTATGCCACTCTGGTGAGACCTCACCTGGAGTACTGCCTCCAGCTCTGGGGACCCCAGCAAAGTCAGACACTGATCTATCAGGCTGGCTCAGAGGAGAGTCATGAAAATGGTAAGAGCACTGGAATACTTTCCCCATGAAAAAAAAGCTGAATGTTGGAGTTGTTCATTCTGGAGGAGAGAAGGCTCTGGGAACACCTTCTTGCAGCCTTTCAATTTATTTTATTTAGGGATTATAAGAAAAGCTAAGACAGACTTTTTACCATGGCCGATAGTGACAGGACACATGGCAACAGATATAAACTGAATGAGGGTATAAACTGAATGATGCTTCACAATAGACAAGTATTTTTTACAATGGGGTGGTGACACACTGGAAGGGGTTGTCCAGAGAAGTTGTGGATGCCTCATCATTGAAAGTGTTCAGCATCAGGCTGGACTGGGCTTTGAGCAATCTGATATAGTGAAAGATGTCCCCTCCTGTTCAAGGAGAGTGGAACTAGATGAACTTTGAAGTACATTCCAACACAAACCATTCTGTGAACTCTTATGAAATGTATCAGCTTATAAGTCACTGATTCACATGTATTATCAAAATTCTGAAAAAGAGCAGGCATTTTCCCCAGAGTCAATACTGCACCTGTCGTAGCATCTGCCATGTATTAATGATTTTGCATATGCATCCAGTGACCTCACTGGATCCTCCTTCTTGTACCCATGCTCGAGGTCATCCAATGTCACAAAAAATGCTGCTTTCTCAACAGCATCTAAGGACTGTTTGTTCTTTCCACGGCTAAAATAAGCTTGACGAGCTTTAGCCCATGGTACTCTGTTAAAAAAAAAAACAAATTGGTTTGTAGACAGATTACCTAAATCTGTGTATGTTTTATCACCCTTAGGATCACCAGGAGACATTCCTTCTTCCATGGAATTGGACATAACTACCTTCAATGCATTTAAACCACATGAAAAGTTCTGAAAATACTCATACATACAGTGTAATCCTAGGAACCAATTCAACATATCATCACACATGCGTAAAGCTTAAGCCTCAGAAATTCAACATTTCTGCACATAATAAAACAGTTAACAGACGTTAGCATCCATTGTTCCAACACCCAAATCTAAGAGTCTGGACTGTCATAAAAGTTAATAAATAAGTTCCACGGCAAATGCCTGAAAAAAATTTGAAGCAAAAGAAGTCCTGAACAATATAATTTCTCTATGGTTGCACCATGCTTATTTATAAATTTATGTGATTTTTCAAATAAAAAAAATCAGTTTGTTTTAAAGCAGGAAGTGAACAAAAGGAAGTACTCCTAGTAAACAGGTATATTAAAATCCACAGCTCTTTTTCTCTCTTGTACAGAAACAACTTGACAGATTAAATTAGGTTTGCCACTTAATTTAATTGCATTCAGTGATCTTGCACCTAGAAGCAACTGGGTACATATTGCTTTATTGCGTAGGTGCAAGTCATGAACATGGAGTAACCGTTATTCTCATTCTCAACCAAAATTTTTAAGATATTCTTTAAAATGCCAATGAATCTCAGAGTAGATATAAAGCTCAAATAGCTCAATAAGTGTAGCACTGTAAAGCTGCCAATTAACACTCTTTTGACTACCACAATTAAACAAAAATTCTCCACCTAAGCATAGGTAATCCATATATAATGTTGCCACTCCAAAACTCTAACTCCACACAGTTACAAATGACTGAAGCTTTAAAATTCCAAAGCCAGTGTTCAATTAGTATGTTATACAACTATTTCTAAATACTAAATTTATTTTAAAAATAATAACCACAATACCTATCTCCTGCAGTAAGAGCTGCAAGTTGCTCTTCACCAGCCTGAGGCACTGAATCATCATCAAGAATTCTCTGCATCTGCTGTTCAATTTCCCGGGGCTTCAAGAGTCTGCCATCATGGTACAGGCACACTTTGAAGTAACGGCCCTTATGATACACAACAATGTGTTTGCTGTCTTTCACGTGCTGGAGAGTATCTAGAATTGCAATCACTTATGTGAAAACAAAGCTGAAGTCTCAAAACATCAAGGCATTAAGTAACATCAAATGCCTACTGCATGCACTACTAGTTATTTCAGCATTTCATGTTAATTCATGACAAAGATTCCTGCATGAAACAGTCAAATACCCAGATGTGACAATCATTTGCATATATAGCACCAACAGTTTCCACACTGGAGGCCAGTATTAAGCAACGAAGTCTGTATTTATCTATCTGAAAATGGATCACTAGTAGTGTCATCTGATTAAGCAGCCAGCAAAAGAACATGCTAGATGAGTCTGAGGAAAAGTACTTTTAAATCATCTGCATTCAAGTGCTAGACATGGTACGATCTGTGGACAGTCTTAAGAGATGCAATATTTAGCACCATAAGATTTTTTTCACATTTATCCTGGTAGAAGCAGAGTGAACACTCCATACATGGTCAAAGTGTGTAATGTTATGGATCTCAGTGAAATAGAAAACTAGGCCACAGTTTCTTCCTCATTTTTTATATGGCTTAATTGCGATATGCCGGAATTTAGTCATGAAAGTATTGGCTGGCCTTGCTTACCTGATTCTTCTCCTGGGATACGGGAAGTATTAAACATCCTTTCCCACTGAGCTGAGCAAAGTGGAACAGTAGATCCCATCAGAAGAATCTATGACGCAAAGATGCATTAAAATGCAATTTCCCATATACAATTAGAAAATTTAAAAAGTAAAGAAAATAACCAGGATCTGGTTAAAGACAGGCTGCAGAATAATAAGATTTATAATATGTCCACTCAGTGTTGGTTTTAATCCTCCCTGTTCATCGCCTTTCCTTGAACTACACATGGAAGATTCCATGGACATTCCAGTAGCATTGTTATTTTCCCTCCTACCGAATGCTCACCCTTCAAGAGGGATGATTGAAGCTAGCAAGCCTCTGAAATCCAAAAGGTTCTCAGTGGCTGATCTGGATGCAAAACTTACACATCCAGCATGCATTACCCCTTAATTTCTTATTTTAAAGCCATTTATGGTTATGTAGGAACAAAAGTTCATGTTTCTCAGATTCGTAGTTACACATACAACTAATCACACCCTTGCCATGAACTTGAACAAAACTACTTAATTGCTTCCACAATATTTGTTTGCTACAATACACAGCCACAGGACACAAGAGAAACTCAGGCTGGGATTTACCCTGCCTAGAAATTGCTACCTAGAAATTAGTGCAACACAGGGTTTTATGATCATCTATGTTTAAGTTACCACTGGCTCACTCTTGGCATAAAGAGGCCTCCAGTCCTTTGTCCCAATCACCTCATGTGCTCACACCACATGATACCACAGACCTTTCATCCTTCACTTGCTCAAAAGTGCCATTACAGGCTCAGCACATACCAAAACCACCAGTTATACATAATACTTAACACATGTAGATACAAGTCTCTGTTTGTCATTTGTGTAATGACAACACTAACTTCAAATACTGCAATTAATTGGCATGACAGAATCCTGTATTTTTGGTAGTTGCTAGTTTCTGCCTGCGTGCAATTCAAGATCTAACCAACATGACTTGGTACCACAAAAATTAGTTACATCTTACACACAGTACTACCAGTAAGACACGCCTCTCCTCTCCCATTCTCAACACCGATCAACTTCTCATAGACTGCGCTGGAAAAAGATCAAAAGCCATTTAAACTGATATACATACTGGCTTGATTTCTTGTCTGTCCAGTTTCTTCCGATAGAGCAGGATGGCATGGATAACATTACCAGCTCTAGCTGCCTGCAAAGTTGTGGGATGTAAAGAAAGGAAGTCCTGTGAAGCAGATAAGAATCATAAGTTAATGATTACCAGACTACATTTAAAAAAATCCACTGATAGTACTTCTCATTCACATTCTCAAAAGTTTATTCTGGACAATAAAGAAATGGCTTTGAAATGTATGAAGTGCACTAGTGGAGTGAGTTGATGACTTGAAACTTAACTTTGTTCAGCAGTCACAATCTCTTTAAACAGCATTAGTATTAAAACATACATCATAGCTGTTAATCATTCTAGCAGAAAAGACAATGCTACAGAAAACTTAGTCCAAGACCAGTTTATAGTCTTTTACACCTGCAAGTATGAACACACACCTCCTTGAACTGTGTTACCCACGAAGTTTCATGTGGAGCTTTTGAAAGGCTGCTTGTTGCAATAAGCACAAATCCCTGTAAATTATTACTGTACAAGTTTGTCAAAGTGCCAGGTTTGTTTCTGAGATAGATGTACTTGAAGTACATGAAGTACTTGATGTACTCGAAGGTATCAGTAGGTGTTGGTTGCAGGTTATACCAGATGAAAAATGGTTACATATTAAGTGGCAATGGATTTGTAAGCAGAAAGATATCACAAAGCAAGACACTTGACAGAAATGTTACAGTGCTTGACACATAAGGTGTTTGTAAGTATTTACCTACCATTGCAAAATAGTTACTATTGACCATAATTGGTCCACGTCCTCTAAGGTAGATATACTCTTCCCACCAGTCACTAACCTGAAGGAGAAAGGAAAACAAAAGCAGTAAAATCTCATCATTTCCACAGTTTATGCCATTATGTGAATGGCTCCACAAGACAACATTCTGAGCAGAAGTCAGAAGGAAACTGCTAATTTGCCTCTCTACTCAAAAAAAGACAACTCCGCCCTTAATTTTTTTCATACTTCAGGGAAAACAGCAAAAAAAAGGGGTGAGAGAATTAAATTCAGCTATAGCTCTTTGATAAGGTTCCAAAGAAGTCATGGTCTCAAGATAATACTTAAAATGTATCAGATCTGCTGAATGCTTTGCAGCCTTTGCCAGAAAAGCACAGGCTACTGGGTACAGATATATGCTCGATAATGTATCAGGAAGGAATTATGTTACAGTTCTCACTGTGATGCTGGGGTTTGGGTCTTCTTTTTGGTNTTACACATCCAGCATGCATTACCCCTTAATTTCTTATTTTAAAGCCATTTATGGTTATGTAGGAACAAAAGTTCATGTTTCTCAGATTCGTAGTTACATACAACTAATCACACCCTTGCCATGAACTTGAACAAAACTACTTAATTGCTTCCACAATATTTGTTTGCTACAATACACAGCCACAGGACACAAGAGAAACTCAGGCTGGGATTTACCCTGCCTAGAAATTGCTACCTAGAAATTAGTGCAACACAGGGTTTTATGATCATCTATGTTTAAGTTACCACTGGCTCACTCTTGGCATAAAGAGGCCTCCAGTCCTTTGTCCCAATCACCTCATGTGCTCACACCACATGATACCACAGACCTTTCATCCTTCACTTGCTCAAAAGTGCCATTACAGGCTCAGCACATACCAAAACCACCAGTTATACATAATACTTAACACATGTAGATACAAGTCTCTGTTTGTCATTTGTGTAATGACAACACTAACTTCAAATACTGCAATTAATTGGCATGACAGAATCCTGTATTTTTGGTAGTTGCTAGTTTCTGCCTGCGTGCAATTCAAGATCTAACCAACATGACTTGGTACCACAAAAATTAGTTACATCTTACACACAGTACTACCAGTAAGACACGCCTCTCCTCTCCCATTCTCAACACCGATCAACTTCTCATAGACTGCGCTGGAAAAAGATCAAAAGCCATTTAAACTGATATACATACTGGCTTGATTTCTTGTCTGTCCAGTTTCTTCCGATAGAGCAGGATGGCATGGATAACATTACCAGCTCTAGCTGCCTGCAAAGTTGTGGGATGTAAAGAAAGGAAGTCCTGTGAAGCAGATAAGAATCATAAGTTAATGATTACCAGACTACATTTAAAAAAATCCACTGATAGTACTTCTCATTCACATTCTCAAAAGTTTATTCTGGACAATAAAGAAATGGCTTTGAAATGTATGAAGTGCACTAGTGGAGTGAGTTGATGACTTGAAACTTAACTTTGTTCAGCAGTCACAATCTCTTTAAACAGCATTAGTATTAAAACATACATCATAGCTGTTAATCATTCTAGCAGAAAAGACAATGCTACAGAAAACTTAGTCCAAGACCAGTTTATAGTCTTTTACACCTGCAAGTATGAACACACACCTCCTTGAACTGTGTTACCCACGAAGTTTCATGTGGAGCTTTTGAAAGGCTGCTTGTTGCAATAAGCACAAATCCCTGTAAATTATTACTGTACAAGTTTGTCAAAGTGCCAGGTTTGTTTCTGAGATAGATGTACTTGAAGTACATGAAGTACTTGACGTACTCGAAGGTATCAGTAGGTGTTGGTTGCAGGTTATACCAGACGAAAAATGGTTACATATTAAGTGGCAATGGATTTGTAAGCAGAAAGATATCACAAAGCAAGACACTTGACAGAAATGTTACAGTGCTTGACACATAAGGTGTTTGTAAGTATTTACCTACCATTGCAAAATAGTTACTATTGACCATAATTGGTCCACGTCCTCTAAGGTAGATATACTCTTCCCACCAGTCACTAACCTGAAGGAGAAAGGAAAACAAAAGCAGTAAAATCTCATCATTTCCACAGTTTATGCCATTATGTGAATGGCTCCACAAGACAACATTCTGAGCAGAAGTCAGAAGGAAACTGCTAATTTGCCTCTCTACTCAAAAAAAGACAACTCCGCCCTTAATTTTTTTCATACTTCAGGGAAAACAGCAAAAAAAAGGGGTGAGAGAATTAAATTCAGCTATAGCTCTTTGATAAGGTTCCAAAGAAGTCATGGTCTCAAGATAATACTTAAAATGTATCAGNTCATGGTCTCAAGATAATATTTAAAATGTATCAGATCTGCTGAATGCTTTGCAGCCTTTGCCAGAAAAGCACAGGCTACTGGGTACAGATATATGCTCGATAATGTATCAGGAAGGAATTATGTTACAGTTCTCACTGTGATGCTGGGGTTTGGGTCTTCTTTTTGGTAAGAAAAAAAAGAAAAAATTAAAAACAGACCAACAACAATACTGGTACAATTCTTTATACTTCTGTATGTCTTAACTACTCTATACTACAAAATTTTCTAAATTACTCTTCTAAACTTCTTGGGTAGCCAGGCCCATTGTTGAGTTATAAAGTTCAACAAGCAAATAAACAGACCTCAAAAGGAATCCTAGCAGCAAAAGCTAAATTACTTGCTCCAGAATAACAAACACAAAATACGGATTCATTTTTAAAGTTTCGTTCACCACACTGTTTACCAAATCACACAAATTATTTTATGTGCAAAATCAGGTGATCTTACACAGACTTCACAAAAATATTAGGCAGTTTCAATTTCCTTCTTTTACATTTAAGAAATAATGAAACTTCAGCCAAAAAAGGGCAACAGGAAATAAGTCGCAACTGAGACTTTTATTTATATACTCACATAATTGGTGGCCCACCAGGATTTTAGCTTCAAATACCACTGAAGTCTTGGTCCCAAATTAAATGCAAAATCTTTGGCAAGACCCTCCATTCTTTTGAACTTTTCATCATCCATAAGCGGCCGAACTGATTCCAGATACTGGAATACAGGAACAGAATCAGCACTGGTACAGTAACAAATACACAGCTTTTCACCATTCCTATATAAAACATTTTAACAGCAAACAGATATTATCCAGTCTCAATCCGTAAGGTTGCAAATACTATGTTTTTAAAATGAGAGGATATGATCTTCTAAACCTCTGCTGCAGACTTCAAAAAACAAGTTTTTTTTCCAGACATCTGTCAGGAAACCACAAGTGGAAGAGGTTACTTTTCTAAAGATACATTTTCCACTCAAGATGGGAAGACATACTGTCATACTTACACACTTTTCTATAAGGCTGTGTGTCATAACGCACACATTTACCTGTTCACCCTGTGGAAGATAATAAAAGCAGTATTCTTCAAAAACCCTGGAAATCCCACTTTGTGGCACAGTCTTACAAC
>VWZD01008013.1:86617-149808 GCA_013396695.1 Sakesphorus luctuosus | reverse complement strand
AGGAATCATGTGGAGACATCCCAGGAAACCTTGTGGTGCCATCCCAGGAACCTTACAGTTCTATCCCAGGAATCATGATGTGGAGCCATCCCAGGAATCACGTGGTGCTATTCCAGGAACTTTGTGGTGATCCCAGGAATCATGTTGTGCCATCCAAGGAAACCTTATGGTTCCATCCCAGGAATCATGTGGTGCCATCCCAGGAACCATGTGGTGCTATCCCAGGAATCATGTGGAGCCATTCCAGGAATCATGTGGAGACATCCCAGGAAACCTTGTGGTGCCATCCCAGGAACCTTACAGTTCTATCCCAGGAATCATGATGTGGAGCCATCCCAGGAATCACGTGGTGCTATTCCAGGAACTTTGTGGTGATCCCAGGAATCATGTTGTGCCATCCAAGGAAACCTTATGGTTCCATCCCAGGAATCATGTGGTGCCATCCCAGGAACCATGTGGTGCTATCCCAGGAATCATGTGGAGCCATTCCAGGAATCATGTGGAGACATCCCAGGAAACCTTGTGGTGCCATCCCAGGAACCTTACAGTTCTATCCCAGGAATCATGATGTGGAGCCATCCCAGGAATCACGTGGTGCTATTCCAGGAACTTTGTGGTGATCCCAGGAATCATGTTGTGCCATCCAAGGAAACCTTATGGTTCCATCCCAGGAATCATGTGGTGCCATCCCAGGAACCATGTGGAACCATCCCAGGAATCATGATGTGGTGCCATCCCAGGAACCATGTGGAACCATCCCAGGAATCATGATGTGGTGCCATCCCAGGAACCTTCTGGTGCCATTCCAGGAATCATTTGGTGCCATCACAGGAACCCTTCTGGTGCCATCCCAGGAACCTTCTGGTGTCATCCCAGGAATCGTATGGTGCCATGCCAGGAATCATGTGGTGCCATCCATGTGGTGCCATCCCGGGAATCTTGTGGTGCCATCCCAGGAAACCTTGTGGAGCCATCCCAGGAACCTTGTGGTGCCACCCATGTGCTGCCATCCCAGGAATCATGTGGAACCATCTCAGGAACCATGTGGTGTCATTCCAGGAACCTTCTGGTGCCATCCATGTGGTGATCCCAGGAATCATGTGGTGCCATTCATGTGCTGCCATCCCAGGAATCATGTGATGATCCCAGGAATCATGTGGTGCCATCCCAGGCACAAACCAACCTGCCTGGCTGGAGGGAAGCTCAGAGATCTCTTATGGCAACTTTCCCCTGGGACACTTTTCCAGAGAGCTCTCAGAGAAACTCCCTCACCGAGCGACCAACACAAACAGGCACAAGGAGGGGATGCAAAGGAAAGTCTGACCTACACAAAAAGCACAGGATGAGCCCAGGGATTCTCCCACCAAGGTGGATTCCACGTTTTGAGCCAGGAAAGTTTACAGCAGCAGCAAAGCAAGGACATTCCCAAAGCCACTGCAGAAGTCACCCATGACTCTGGGATGCTGCTCCTCAGCCTTCCCTCACCATGGAAGGGCTTGGCAGTTTGGAAGAAGAGAATAAAGCTTAAAATCCCCAGAGAAAGACCAGGAAGAGAAAGACCTTTTCTGACTCAAAGGTTTTCAGCCACGTAGACACTCATGTTGTACACATGAGGCATCAGGTGGGGTCTGGGGTGGCTCAGTGGGGACACAGGTGGTGCCACCAGCAGAGAGAGTCAGAGAATTGGTTAGTTTGGAAAAGCCCTCTGAGATCACCAGTCCAACCATTCCCAGCACTGCCAAGGCCACCACTGACCATGTCCCCAAGTACCACATCCACAGGGCTGTTCAATCCCCCCAGGGATGGGGATCCACCAGTACCCCAGACAGTTTGTTCCAGTGTCTGACAGCCCTTTCCATGAAGGAATTTTCCCTGTTACCCAACCTGAACCTTTCCTGGTACAATTGGAGACCATTCCCTCTGCTCCTGTCCCTGTTCCCTGGAGCAGAGCCCAAATCATCCCCCCCGCCCGCTTCCTCCTTCTTCCAAGGAATTTTCGGGACCCAGAAGGTCCCCCCTGAGCCTCCTTTTCTCCAGGCTGAGGCCCCTCCCCACTTCACATCCAGGGCTGGTTTCACCGTGGGACAGGATTTTTCCTGCCTCCCAAACAGGATTGCAGAGGGATCCTGGAAAGCCTCCTAGAAAGGGCACAGGGGGATCGGGAGGGGCTGAGAGCACAGGACTCCCCGAGGCAGCACAGGCTGTGTTATCCTGGGAGCTGGTGAGCCAGAGTCCTTCCAGCATGGCAAACACATGGATCCAGCCACAACCACAGCCTGGCCACGTCCACCAAGCCCTTCATATCTGTGGCAGCCCAAATCCTGCTTTTCCTCAAGCAGGAGCGATGTCTGTGTCCTCCTTCCAGGCTGTCTGTCCTCAGTGATGCTCCCACTCTCCCGACGCTGCAGAGCCCCGAGGAGAGGCACCGAATTTTGCAATTCCTCCCCGTTCCCTGTTCCCTGCTGGTGTCATTTCTCCCCCAGGGACAGCACAATTTCCGAAGTAGCCGATGCTGACCCAGAGCAGCGTTCGCAGCTCACACGTCGGGCTCATTAGCGGGACCAAAGGGGCACAAGGAATAATTGCGCTCCCCATTGTTGTTGAAACCTGTAATTTGTACCTGGCCTGAGGCTAATCTCCCTCGGGAAGAGGAGGCTTGAGGATTTCACACTCTACGCGGTCTATTAAAAAGAGAGGAGAGAAGGAGGGAGCTGGAAGGCAGGAATAAGAGGGGGATAAACAGCCAAAAATACCTCCCAGGCAGTGGGGAGTCTGGGAACAAGCTGTTTGCCTGTTCATTCCGAGCTCCAGCTGCACTCAAGGCTGGGCCACTCGGTCTCCTCCTCTCAGCCACGAATCACTGGTGCCAAGAGTGGGGCATTTACTGACCACCTCTGAGGGGGTGCTGCCCCTCTGGGGGTGGCTGTGGTGCTCTGGGTGCAGGGCTGGACCCTTCCCATGCTCCAAGCCCTGCTGCCCAACCCCAGGGAGAAGGTGGTGGTGGGAGAGCCCCAGGCAGTGCAGAGCAAAGCTGAGGCTGTTTACTGGCCATTTGGGAGCAGCCTGTACACTGCTTAGGTCCATCCATCCATCCACCCATCCATCCATCCTTCCTGTCATCCACCCATCCACCTGTACATCCATCCACCCCTCCTTCCATCCATCCATCTATTCATCCATCCACCCATCCTTCCTTCCTTTCATCCATCCAACCATCCATCTATCCTTTTATCTGTCCATCCATCTGTCCACCCATCCGTCCGCCCGTCTGTCCATCTATCCTTTCATCTGTCCTTTCATTCATCCACCCCTCCTTCCATCCATCTGTCTATCCATCTGTCCATCCTTCCATCCATCCATCCCTCCATCCCTCCATCCACCTATCCATCCATCCCTCCCTCCTTCCACCCCTCCATCCCTCCTTCCACCCCTCCTTCCACCCCTCCATCCATCCATCCATCCATCCATCCATCCATCCATCCATCCATCCATTCATCCATCCATCCACCCTTCCATCCATCCATCCATCCATCCATCCATCCATCCATCCATCCATCCTAACCATGTGAAGAGGTCATGTCAGGCTCATTTCCTGGGTGGTTTTGGAGGAACCAACTCACCCTCCAGCTCCAAGCACTGGCACCAGCAGCCACAGCCACACAAGGTGCTCTGACCCAATTCCTCAGGCCCTTCAGGCCACCTTGCAGTGGAAGGTGCCCATGGCAGGGGGTTGGAACTGGATGATCTCTGAGGTCTCTTCCAACCCAAACCATTCCCTGATTCTCTGATAGTCAAGACCAGCATTACTTGGGAACATTTCAACTCCCAGGCAGGACCTTCTTCCCATCTCTGAAACAAAGACCAGCACAACCTTGGGGTGAATTTGGGCTGCTCGAACAGGGCAGCAGGTGGTCAGATATGGGATGGCTGAGGATTTTGGGGTTTCCTTGGCAATAATTGATGCTCTTTTCTTGCCTTGCAGGCTCCCAACAGAGGTGCAGGGGAGCAGCAGGAGCTCCAGTGTTCTCAGAGTTGCTCCTCTGGCTGCACCACCCTTTCCAAACCCACACCCCAAGGAACAAGAGCAGCCATTACAGCAGCAACACTTCCCACCAGCCAAAAGAAAGGAATTTCCATCCATGTGAAAGTCTCTCAGAGGCAGGAAAGTCTTTGAGGAATGAAAGAGCAGGGGCAGGACCTTGGAGGAACGAGCTGGACTAAATTTAACCCCGGGAAAGAAAAGGCTGCTGCTAAAAATGGTCGTGCACAAAGGAGGGAAGAGCCCAGGAATGTGGCTGTTTGAATGGGAGGAAGGGCAGGAAGGCTCTCCCTGGGCTCAGGTAGGCATTTCAAAAGTGACATTTTAGTGGTGGGTGGAAAACAACCCCTTTCTACTCAGTTTGCTGAATGGGTTTGAGAGGCTTCACAGCCTCCAGAAAAGCATCTGAGCCACAAATCTTGTTCCATTTGAATAAACACACTGAGATGCTGGTTGGGGAAGGGCTGGAAACCTGACTGAGTGTGGCAAAGTGGCAGCACTGGAAACACCCAGCTCTGGGGCAGAGGGCACACTGAAGTGGACAGAGATGAGGAGAGCAGTGACACTGAACAACCCACCCAGCAGCTCCAAAGGAATCACAGAATCCTGGAAGGGATTGGGTTGGATTGGAAAAGACCTCCCAGATCATCAAGTCCAACCCTTGGGCCAACTCCAATCCCTTTACCACATCATGGCACTCAGTGCCACGGCCAAGCTCAGCTGAAAAACCTCCAGGGATGGGGAATCCACCCCCTCTCTGGGCAGCCCATTCCAATCCCTCAGCACTCTCTCTGCAAAGAAGTTTTTTCTGATCTCAGCTTAAATCCATGGAGTTCTTCTGCTCCTCAGCCCTGGTGGGGGCTCAGGGACCCCAAGAAAACTCAGACCATCTCCATGGAAACACCCACATCATGTGCCTCATTCCCTGAGCTGGGGCAGGAACCTTCCAGAGCTCGACCTTCCCCTTTGCAGCTTGTTTTTCATCTGCCACAAGTGTCACTTAGAAGGTGACAAATCCTCATTTTCACAGCAGCTCTGCCCTTATGTGGCTCCATGTGTAATTACTTGGGATTTCTCAGCCTGTGCTCAGCAAATAATGACTCTCATGCAAGTTACTTGGAGGACTTTATAATATCCATTAACTTCATGATGGGATTGCATTTTTAATTTTTATTTTTCTTTTCTGTAATAACACATAATGAAATAATTGTGGAATTTCTGCGAGGTAATTATCTTGCTGAGAACAGTTTAAAGCACCAGTGAGTGTGGGGTGGGTTTAGCTGAGCATGGGGAAAAGAGAAGGAGAATGAAACATCACCTGGAGCAAGAAGCAGAGATAAGAAGCTCCTTGTGGATCCAAACAGTGTCCTCAAAGCTTCGGGTCACCAGGACTGCACAGGATGAATCATGGGAGAAGCTGCATCCAAAGTTGATCAGATGATTCACAGAGTCATGGAATGGTTTGGGTTGGAATGGGCCTTAAATATCACCTTGTTCCACCCCCTGCCATGGGCAGGGACACCTCCTACCAGCCCAGGTTGCTCCAAGCCCTGTCCAACCTGGCCTTGGACACTTCCAGGGGTGGGAATTCCACAAGCTCTCTGGACAACAATAGTTCTATGACTTTAAACAAGCGAAATATCACCATCACCACCCCAAAACACAACAGCAGCTCCACCAACAACCATTCTGAGGCTGCTTTGAAAGATCTTCTAAAGATCTTGGCATTTGCAAGGTGATGGGAATGGAGGTTTCAACCTGCACAAGAGCAAAGGAATCTCTTTGCTTCCCTTTTGCTCAGAAAACCCGAATTTGGGTGGTTTGGGAACAAACCCCAGTTGCAGTGTCAGACAGAGGGTTGAGCCTCCAACCTGGACCACTTGTCTTCTGCCCCAGTCCATGGTGGTGCTCTGACCACCTGCAGCCGGTCTGTGGTGTGTCTGCAGCTGAGAATCACAGAATCCCAGGATCCCTGAGGCTGGAAAAGCCCTCCCAGCCCACAGAGCCCACCCTGTGCCCGATGCCCACCTTGACAAAGCCCTTCCAGCCCCTGGAGTCCACCCTGTACCCGATGCCCACCTTGGAAAAGCCCTGCCAGCCCATGGAGCCCACCCTGTGCCTGATGCCCACCTTGACAAAGCCCTCCCAGCCCATGGAGCCCACCCTGTGCCCAATGCCCACCTTGGCAAAGCCCTCCCAGCCCATGGAGCCCACCCTGTGCCTGATGCCCACCTTGTCCCCCAGGCCAGAGCACTGAGTGCCATGGCCAGTCCTGCCTTGGGCACCTCCAGGGCTGGTGTGTTGGGTTGAGATCCTCAGACACATCCTGGGACAAGAATGGGCTTCCTTCTTGGGTCAGGGTCAGGGCTGTGCTGTGGTTCATCTTCTTGGCATGTCAGATCCTGTTTCTTTCCACCTCTTTTTAGTGCTGGGCTGGGCAGTGCTGGGGGAACAGCTGGGCCTGAGGGGCTGAGAGGGTTCTGCAGCCTGAAGGATTCTGTGCAATCACAGGATCGTTAAGGCTGGAAAAGACTTCCAAAGTCAGCAAGTCCAAGGTTTTCACTGATCAACTAGACCTTGTTCCCCAGCCCAGAGCACTGAGTGCCACATCCAGGCATTCCTTGGACACCTCCAGGGCTGGGCACTCCAAACCTCCCTGGGCAGCCCCTTCCAAGGTCTGACCACCCTTTCCATGGAGAAATTCCTTCTGATGTCCCACCTGCCCCTGCCCTGGCCCAGCCTGAGGCCATTCCCTCTCCTCCTGTCCCTGTTCCTGGAGCAGAGCCTGACCTCCCTGGCTCTCCCCTCCTTTCAAGGAATTTTAGGGATCCAGAAGGTCCCCCCTGAGCCTCCTTTTCTCCAGGCTGAGCCCAACACATCTGGTTGACCCACTCAGCAAACACCTCAGCAGGGCTGATGTTTGGGAAGTCCAGGCAGGCACAAACTGCAACCAAGATGCATTTTGTGCATTAAACCACACAGAAATTCCTGGAAGAGCTTCCAACCAGGACGAGGTGTCACGTTGGATCAGACCCTCCTGTGACAGGCCTGGGAGGAGGAATCACTCTGTGGAATTGTCTCTGCAGGTTGTTGGGAGGGGTCTGTTCCAGGGCTGGGAACTCCACAGGAAAAACAGAGAGAAAAGAAGAAAATGAGATGCCAAATGTGGGCTCAGCCCTCCCTTGCTGAGGTAGATGAAGCTCTGCTGGTGTGGAGGAAGGTCCTGCCGTTTCCATCCCTCCCATCATGGACACTCTGGATGCCACAGCTTTTCTGGCTTCTTCCGTGGCTTTTCTCCTCCCCCCTGCAGAAAACAAACCAAAACAAACTAAAACAAACCAAAGAACAAAAGAACAAACAAAAAACCAAACAAAAAAACCAAACAAAAAACAAACAAAAGTGGGTTTTATTTCTTTACTGACCCTGAGAACGTCCAAGAGCCCTCCCTGGCCTGAGACCCCCCCTGGCAGCTCCTGCATCCCATGGGAGGACCTTGAGAAGAGAGTTTTTAAACCATCACAGATTTTAAACCAGCAGAGTTTTTAAACCATCACAGATTTTAAACCAGCAGAATTTTCAAACCAGCAGAATTTTTAAACCATCAGAATTTTTTTTAAACCACCAGAGGTTTTGAACCATCAGTTTTCAAACCACCAGAGTTTTTAAACCATCACAGTTTTTTAAAACACACAGTTTTTAAACCATCAGAGTTTTAAATCACCAGAGTTTTAGAACCATCAGAGTTTTTGAACCACCACAGTTTTTAAACCACCAGTGTTTTAAACCACAAGTTTTTAAACCACCAGTGTTTTAAACCACCAGTGTTTTAAACCACAAGTTTTTAAACCATCAGTTTTTAAACCACCACAGTTTTTGAACCACCACAGTTTTTGAACCATCAGTTTTTAAACCACCAGTTTTTGAACCATCAGAGTTTTTGAACCATCAGCTTTTAAACCCCCAGTTTTTAAACCACCACAGTTTTAAATCACCAGAGTTTTAAATCACCAGAGTTTTTGAACCATCACAGTTTTTGAACCATCACAGTTTTTGAACCATCAGTTTTTAAACCACCACAGTTTTCAAACCACCAGTTTTCAAACCATCAGAGTTTTTGAACCATCAGTTTTTAAGCCACCAGTTTTTAAACCATCAGAGCTCTCTCCCAGCCTTCAGCTCTCCCTCCTTCCTCCCAACTCAGCCCTCCCCAGAACAGGCAGATGCAAAGGGAGGGCTCAGTTTTGGTGACAGGAAAGTTATTTTGCTTTTAAGAAATGAAGTTTGGCTGGAGGAAACCATTTCTCCTTCCCAACTGGGCCCATCTGTCTGGTTTTTGTGCACATGTTTAACATCAGGCAGGCACAGGGACATATTTAAGCAATTTCTGAAATCAGGGCCATTGTGTGATGCTGTGATTAGTAAACTGGGAATTGAGGTCCATAAATTATACTTAATGGAGGCAAATCACTTCAACCCTTTTGTGCCTGACTTTTCCCATCCAAGCTGGGCCACGGTAGCAGAATGGCTGTGACATACCTGGGACACAATCCCCATTGTGTCCCTGGGCTGGGCAGGTACACTCCCAGATAAATCAGGCCCTGAAAGGCTCAGGCTCCACTTTGGATGTGAGGGGAGGGGGATGGAGCTGCTTTTCTGGGGCTGTGCTTTTAGAAGGATTTTTCAGAAGGAATCAACCCAACATCCCTTTTCCCCAGACACCCCTTTGTGCTCCCAGTCCTCTGGGTGGGCCACAGAGGAGGGGCATGTTTCCTGCAATTTCCTTTAGTGAGAGCAAACCAGGAGACAGAATCATAGAATGAGCTGGATTGGATTGTTTGTTCCTCTAGAACCAGGTTCAGCCACAGAATCCCAGACTGTTCTGAGTTGGAAGGGACCCACCAGGATCATCGAGTCCAACCCTTCAGTCAATGGCCCACACAGGGGATTGAACCCATGACCTTGGCATTATTACAACCAAGTTTGAACCAACTGAGCTCATCTCAAGAGACCTCTGAGATCATCAAGTCCAACCCTTGATCCAACCCCAGATAAAGCAACCTGGGCCTGAGGGGAGTCCTCAGGGTCACAGTGAAGGAATGGGCAGCAGACAAAGGCCCCCCTGGAAAGCTTTTGGCTTACAGAGAGGTTATTGCTCACCCAGAAATCAAAACTCCTCCAGAGTTTCCAGGATGCTCTGCCGAGGTGGGTTATTGTGGATCTTTGGGGCAGAGAATGGCCTGTGCAAATTGAATTAAATTGGGAGTAGCTGAAAGGTCGATGGAGCCTTTTCAGACAAAGCTCTCGTGTTGGAACCTCAGAGCACCTCAGGGAAGGGACTTCACCTCCACTCACCTCACACAGCACCCACATGGCAGGAGCAGCAGCTCTGGAGAGACTCCCCCAGGGCTCCAGGGGGGCATAAAACCAACATTAAATGTCTGTGGTCTCAGGGGGAAAAGCAGAAGGTCAGGAGTGCAACCAGTGCCTTCACCTGGGGGCCGAAGTGATGAGTGGTGTGCTGATTTAAAGGTGAACCTGCAGGAGAAACGAACCCAACACCAAAGAGATGATAAGTCAGAGTTACGATTTAATAACAAGATTACAAGAAATGCAATGGCACAAAGAGAAATTGGGTTTAACCCCCAAACCCAGCAGTGGAACCCAGCCCCCTGGGGCACAAACACAGGGGGGTTTGGTGGCCCCTGTGCTGAGCCCCACGGGGTTCCCCCGAGTGCAAAGGAAAAGGAAGGGCCAAAGCTGTTGGTGCAGATGATGGCACAGTCTGGTGGAGAGTGGTGGGCTCCTCCTCTCCAGGCTCTGCTCCTCCTCTGGATGCCATGAGTGGTCCCAGAGGTGCCCAAAGGCCAAGATTGTCTCCCCTGAGGTTTGGGTGGGAGCCCCCAGTGGGTCCCCCAGGGCAGGGAGTTGCAGAGTGGGGGATGTGAGTGTGGGAGTCAGGGGGGATTTTGGACTGGTTGGTGGCCCCTGAGCAGAGCTGAGCCCTCAGGTGGGTGTGGAGGTGCCAAGGAGTCCCTGGAGGGGAGTTCTCCCAGCTCCTCTGCCAGGCTTCTTTCCCAGCCAGCTGCCAGGCTGAGGGCTCAGCTGTGCCCTGGGCAGCTGCTGCCAATGGGCCATTGGGAAGAGTTGGTGGGCAATGACTGGAGGGTGGAGAATGCCCAGCTTTGGTCACCCCCACCCAGGGATAAACTGGTCCCAGCTGCTGAATTAGGACAGTGGCCAAACAGCCTCTCCCCAAGGGCCACTGGCGGTGGTTGGAAAGCCCAAAGGGGTGGATGGGGGAAAAGAAAAGTTTTGTTATTCCCTCCCCCAGTTTTTGGTGGTCGAAGGACACAGGGATGGAACCTGAAGCAGCTCCCAGAGGGCTTTGGGTCCTTCCCAGGGGAGCAAACCCAGCTGGAACATCCCTCATCACTCCTTGGAACCGCCTTGGCTGGAGGAGCTCCTGTCCCTCTGCCGCAAAACTCACACGGTGTTTTTTTCCCCTAAAAACTGAAATGAAAGGAGATGTTCCACCAGAACCAGGAAAAAACAATCCAGTTTGTTTTGGTTTGTTTTGGGGGTTTTGTTTGGTTCGTTTTTGGGGATTTTTTTTGTGGATTTCTCATCTTGTGGAGGGAAAGAATCAATTTCCTGGGCCTGAACTGAGCCATTTAACCCCTGCAAGGAGCCTGCACAGCCAGCCCTGTGCTGAAAATATACTTTAAACACCAAATTGCAAACCCAGAGTGGGGAAAAAAAATCCCAGGTGGCTACACACCAAGCAGATGTTGATGAAAAATGATGGATATATTGATCTAGGCTGATGGAAGAAAAACATCATCACCTTACAGGGAGCACTGGAACATGGGGAAACCTCAGTGGAAAAATGCTTGAGATCCTCAGTGCAAAATCAGCCCATTTTTCCCTCTTTGCCCCCTGCTCTGTCAAATCTGAACAGCTCCAATTTGCTCCAAATGCTTCCAAACTTTTAGCCAGGATTCCTCCCACAAATCACTGCCTGGTGGGAGCTGGGGGTGGGACACCTTTGCCAAGGGACCTGATTTTCAGGAGAGACCTGGCACCCACCCCCTGAACACCCAAACTTTGAATCCTTAATGTGGTCCAGGTTGGTCACTGCAGCCATGGAGGCATCAGAGATGGAATTGGGGCTTTCCAAGGTGTTTGTTTTGCATGGAAAGGGATGGGATGGGATGGGATGGGATGGGATGGGATGGGATGGGAAGAGGGAAGAGTTTAACAAGGCTTTGAGAAATTAGAACCATGTACTTCGTGGTGGTTCCCCCCCAGAAAACAATGAGTGCAGCATCCCTGAGGGTGCTGACATGGGAACACCCCCCCAGCCCCACCTGGGCTCCTGGAAACCAGGAATCCCCATTCCTGCCTTGGATTAACTCAGGAAAACAAACCAAAGTTTGCTTTAAACTCAGCAATCCATTCTCTCCCTGGGGCTCCCTCTCTCTGCTGCTCCCAATGTTCTGTTCTGTCCCTTCCCTTCCTCCCCAGGATCCCACCAGCTCCAGGACCCAGCACGGAGGGGATCCAATCCCAGGCAAAGCTGCACTCCATAAAGCCTGTCAGCAACCCTGTCCCCACTGAACTCCTGCCAGGGGAGAATTGTTTGCACTTACTGTGCGAGCCAAGTCACAGCTTTAAGGGGCAAGGCACAAATCAAAGCCAGCCCTCCTCATTCTTCTTCCAGCCTGGGTTTCAAACCCACCACCAAAAACTCCAGAGGGTGAATAATCTTAAAAAAAAACCCGGAGCCGAGTGGGGAAATAAAGGCTGAGCCGCTCCCCCCCTGCCCATTATTCACTGGCATTATGAAACCTATTTCATAATCTAATAATTAGCGAGGGGGTAATTTTGTTCAGCATGAATCTGGAGCCCTTTGTCAGCCCCTGTCAGCACCCAAGGAACGGGCACAGGGCACGGCGGGTGCTGGGCATGGCCCAGGCTCGTTCCAGAGGATCCATGGGGAGGGTGGAGGTGGAGCAGCCACACGCTGGACATGGCACAGTCTATCCATGCCAGGGCACTCAGGGGGCAGCAGGGGCAGCTCTGGGTTGGGGCAGGCAGTTCCTCAGTGTCTGGGGAGAGCAGCAGGACTCCAAGTCTTGCTCTCTTTGGCCATTTCCCCCCATATTTTCAGAGGAAAAAAGGTGGGAAATAGCATTAAATGTTTCCTCGCCAGGCTGCCCCATCCCTGTGGATTCCCGTGGGGTGATGGAACTCATGGCATGAGGAGTTCACACAGTCCCATCTTCAGGGCTTTCCAAACCTTTCCCTGCCCCAAAATCATAGAATCATAGAATAGAATCACAGAATCCTAGAATGGATTGGGTTGGAAAAGACCTCCCAGATCATCAAGTCCAACCCTTGGGCCAACTCCAGTCCCTTTACCAGATCATGGCACTCAGTGCCACGGCCAAGCTCAGCTGAAAAACCTCCAGGGATGGGGAATCCACCCCCTCTCTGGGCAAAATCCAGCCTTCCCTTGCCC
Organism: Sakesphorus luctuosus; assembly: GCA_013396695.1. Taxonomy (NCBI): domain Eukaryota; kingdom Metazoa; phylum Chordata; class Aves; order Passeriformes; family Thamnophilidae; genus Sakesphorus; species Sakesphorus luctuosus. The sequence continues at coordinate 137,248 of VWZD01008013.1, read as the reverse complement.
AGGAGCACAGGGAAATCCCTTGGGAAGGCTCAGGGCAGCAGGAACTGCTCCCTCCTGCTGCAGGGTGGGTTTGGAGGGACCATGGCAGTGAATCCAAGGCCAACATGACTCTTCCCCTCCTCAGTGACCCCCCCTGGAGGNCAAAGCTGTTGGTGCAGATGATGTCCCAGTCTGGTGGAGAGTGGTGGGCTCCTCCTGTCCAGGCTCTGCTCCTCCTCTGGATGCCATGAGTGGTGCCAGAGGTGCCCAAAGGCCAAGACTGTCTCCCCTGAGGTTTGGGTGGGAGCCCCCAGTGGGTCCCCCAGGGCAGGGAGTTGCAGAGTGGGGGATGTGAGTGTGGGAGTCAGGGGGGATTTTGGACTGGTTGCTGGCCCCTGAGCAGAGCTGAGCCCTCAGGTGGGTGTGGAGGTGCCAAGGAGTCCCTGGAGGGGAGTTCTCCCCACTGATCCTGGTCCAGCAGCTCCTGCTCAGCCCCAAAGGGAAGAGCTTGTTCTGCTTGATGGTCTCCAACAACCTGTGAGGAGACTGGCCCTGGTCCTGGATGTGATGCCTCCTCAATCCTTCCCTGGAAAGCGGCCCTGGGAAGGGCAGAGCAGGTGGCAGCTCCATTCCTGCCTCTCAGCTGGGCAGTTCTGCCCTAAATCCTTCTTAACCAGTTCCCTCGTGGCCAGCAAGGGTTGGGATGTCTGGTGAGTCAGGAGTGAAGGTCCCTGAGGAGCCACAGGCAGCTCCCCTTGGTGGCTGCTCTGCTTGGTGCCAAACTCTGTCCCCTTTTGGTGAACACCCCAGGAATTACAGGGGTTTGGGGAGGTTTCTCTCCATTGTGTGTCTCCAGTGGCCTCAACCTGCTGAAGGATCTCACCAAGACCCTTCTTCACCTCTGACCTTTTTGCTCCCCTTGTTGGCAGAGAATTGGTGATGCCACTGGATCAGGAGATGGAGGGGAGAGCTGCAAAGAGCTTTCCTTTGGGCCCTGGGACACCCCAAACAAAGCCTGTGATGCCCCACAAGGGGAAATCTTTCCATGGCTTCTGGAGCTGGAGTTGTTCCTCCCACCTGCAGGTCTCCTGCTGTGGGTCAAACCAACTGGGAGGATCAAAATATCCCAGCCTGGCTTGCAGGAGATCCCAAATCACTGATCCATTTTAAGAACTAATTTGATTATCCAGTTATTAATATCATTAAAATATTTTTTCCCTAAATTTTGGCCTCCCCAAAGCCCAGAAACCCACGAGCTTCTGGCTTGGAGTGTGTGCTGGCCCAGGAGGAGGGGAGAGCAGGACATCCTTTGGGAAGGGTGTTTGGTGGTGGGGTCAGTGCTGGGGAAAGGTTTTGGTTTCCTGCTGAGGGACCACCCTGGATTTTGGGAGGGGGTGGCTCACCCTCCTCCCTGGGCTGTGCAGGAGAGTCTGGATGTGCCTGGAAGGACTGAAAGAGCCAAGGGAGGAAGCAAAAGCTCTCCAGGCTCAGGGATGTTGAGGAAACATGGATAAAACTCCCAGAATTTCATGGCATGTTGTGGGGGGGACTGTGGGTGTTCCCCACAGAGCTGTTGCTCCCACAGAACATCCAGATACTCCCTGGGGCCTCCTGTCCCTCTGGAGATGTTGTCACCATTGACATCAGCACCAACATATGGAAGATCCCAAGGTTCTGCTTCTGTCAGAGCAAGCCATTGTTCAGCCTCTCTCCAGGAAGGACCTCTCACTGCTCATGGGCAGCTTGAATAATTGCTTGGAATGCTTTAGTTGATGTTTATTCAGCAACTTGGAAGCCCACATGGTTTCTTGCTCTCAAGAGGATAAAGGGATGGGGAGAAAGAAAAAAAAAAGAAAAACCCCAACCAAACAAAAACATCCACCCCAAGGAAGCTGAAACTGGAGCCAAGAGGTTCAGATGGCAGCAAGAGTCTGAAAATAAAAATATATAGTTAGGCTTGGGCAGAGGAGGGGGGAAAGAGAGTAAAGATGCTGCATTTTATCATCTGTGCCTTTCCAATCTCTCCCAGGCCCTCACTACCAAGGATGACACACTTAGAGGATGAAGGGCTGGAAGCAAAGAGAGGGAAGAGGCAAAGGAGCAGCTCTGCAGCCCAACCAGCTCAGCACTGAGGAGAAAGCACAGGCAGCTCTGCCCTTAAACCCTGGCACGGGCACACAGACACCAAAACCCCTGAGATGCTGAAAGCAAAGCTCCTGTTCATGCTTAGGAGGGCTAAAACGTACAGTGGGATCAGTTCTGCACACCTGCACTGGATTGAGGCCTCAGAGGAGGATTCTGGTCCTCCTTCCCAGGAACTTGGGGTTATTTTTGGATGCTGCACAAAAGGGGGTGGGGGGACATGGTCTGGTGACCTGAATTTGACTTGCAGTGAAAGTTGGAGTAGAACTGAACCTTTCCTGGGCTCTGCAGGTGACAGCTCAGGCTCCACATTTCACAGAATCATAGAATAGAATCCTAGAATGGATTGGGTTGGAAAAGACCTCCCAGATCATCAAGTCCAACCCTTGGGCCAGCTCCACTCCCTTTACCACATCATGGCACTCAGTGCCACGGCCAAGCTCAGCTGAAAAACCTCCAGGGATGGGGAATCCACCCCCTCTCTGGGCAGCCCATTCCAATGCCTGAGCACTCTCTCTGCAAAGAAGTTTTTTCTGCTCTCCAACTTCAATTTCCCCTGGCAGAGCTTGAGCCCCCCGTGCCCCCTTGTCCTATTGCTGAGTGCCTGGGAGAAGAGACCAACCCCCAGCTGGCCACAACTTCCCTTCAGGCACTTCCAGACAGTGCTGAGGTCACCTCTCAGCCTCCTCTTCTCCAGCACAAACACCCCCAGCTCCCTCAGCCTCTCCCCACAGCACTTGTGCTCCACTCCCTTCTCCAGCCTCCTTGCTCTTCTCTGGCCCTGCTCCAGCCCCTCAAGATCTTTCCTCCACTGAGGGGCCCAGAACTCAACACAACACTCAAGGTGTGGCCTCACACCCACCTGGCTGGGGCCACCCTGGAGTGTTGGAAGAGTCCCTGAAGAGCCAAGTGCAAGGACTGCTCTGAGCCAAGGGAATTGCCTGCAGTGACAGCCACAGGCTGAACTCCTGTCCCTGGTGCCAGAGAAGGGTTCAGGAAGTTCAGATTCCCTGATTTTTCTCTCCCAACCATGTTCTGGCTATTCCACATTCCATCCATGTGGATGGATGAGGGAAAGAGAAGCACAGTGTGACTCAGAATCAGAGAAACAGAATCCCAGAATCATTGAGGTTGGAAAAGCCCTCTGAGATCATCCAGTCCAACCATCCCCCAGCACTGCCAAGGCCACCACTGACCATGTCCCCAAGTGCCACATCCACATGGCTTTGAAATCCCTCCAGGGATGGGGATCACCCCCTGCCCTGGGCAGCTGTGCCAGGGCTGGACAAGCCTTGATATCCAATCTAAACCTGCTCTGGCCCAGCCTGAGGCTGTTCCCTCTCCTCTTGCTGCTGCTGCTGCCCACAAGGCTTTGTCCTCTCCTTCAATGTCATCCCAGTGGTGCCACCCCTGTTCCTGATGGGCTCAGCCTTGGCCATTGGGGGGTCTGGCTTGGAGCTGGATTGCTTTGGATCCATGGACATGGCGGAAGGTTCCAGCAGCTTCCAGAAGCCACCCCTGTAGCCCCCTGGCCACCACACCCAACACCAGGAGGCAGCAGCCAATTCCCTGGCTCACCTTGGATGAGACTCTCCCCCAACCAAAGCCAAAGTCCAGGAAGGCCAAACCAGGTCCCTGCACACCACAAACCTGAGCCTGGCTCAGGGATGGCCAAAAACTGTCCCCAGGCTTTGATCTTCCTGCAGGGACCCACATGGGAGTCCCTCAAGTGTTGAGCCCCAAATCCTTGGCTTTACACATTTCCTTGTGTTGTGCCTTTACCTTGTCATCAGTGTAATTAATGTTGATTTTGTTTAGGCTGGATTTATCCAGAGGCTGCACCGTTGAGTTTCCCACGGAAATGGTGTTTTCCTCACCTTCTTCTTGTGCTTCTTCACTTCAGTGCTGTCAAAACCTGAGGTGAAGAAGCACAAGGTTGTCAAAACTTCATCTTTTGCCACCTGTGCTTGGACTTCCCAGAGTGTCTTTGGTGGGGAAGGAGGATGGTTTTTATCAGGAACAAACATGGATGTGGAGTTCTCCATCAGCCTGGGGCAAATGAGCACCAGGACAGAAGGACAGGAGGTAAAGTCTTCCCACTGGGATGAATTTTAGGCTCAGAGGACAGTCCTGTCCATGGGGCAAGACCTGTGTGTGGATATCAGGAAAAAATCCTTCCCTGGGAGGGTGGGCAGGCCCTGGCACAGGTTGGGCAGAGAAGCTGTGGCTGCCCCATCTCTGGGAGTGCCCAAGGCCAGGTTGGAGTGACCTGGGACAGTGGAAGTTGTCCCTGCCCATGGGAACAAGATGATCTTTAAGGTCACTTCCAACCTGATCCATTCTGTGATTCTGAATTCATAATTACAGTCAATAAATGAAATATTCACTATGAAATCCTTCCCTGGGAGGGTGGGCAGGCCCTGGCTCAGGTTGGGCAGAGAAGCTGTGGCTGCCCCATCCCTGGGAGTGTCCAAGGCCAGGTTGGACAGGGCTTGGAGCACCCTGGGCTGGTGGGAGGTGTCCCTGCCCATGGCAGGGGTGGAACTGGGTGGGCTTTAAGGTCCCTTCAACCCAAACCATCCCATGATTCTGGAGCCCTTCTGGGCTGGAGCCAGGCTGGGAGAGCTGGGGGGGTCACTTAGAGAAGAGAAGGCTCCAGGGACAGCTGAGAGCTGAGAGCAGGGCCTGAAGGGGCTCCAGGAGAGCTGGAGAGGGACTGGGGACAAGGTCTGGAGGGACAGGACACAGGGAATGGCTTCCCACTGCCAGAGGGCAGGGATGGATGGGATATTGGGAAGGAATTGGTGTCTGGGAGGGTGGGCAGGCCCTGGCCCAGGTTGGGCAGAGAAGCTGTGGCTGCCCCATCCCTGGGAGTGTCCAAGGCCAGGCTGGACAGGGCTTGGAGCACCCTGGGCTGGTAGGAGGTGTCCCTGCCCATGGCAAGGGGTGGCACTGGGTGGGATTTAAGGCAGGACAAAACTGCAGCCATATCTGCACCAGGGCAGGATTCATGACTGTAAAAGACCAGCCCAGGCAATGCCTGCACATCATCCAATTAACCCCACAAGGAGTGCAGGAACAACACCAGAATTTCAGTCAGTCAGGTCAGAGAACCTGCCAGGAAAAACAGTTCTTGAGTTGCTCAAATGCCTTCAAAATACAGAGAGATGGAAAAATAATCATCTGCTTCAAGCTACAATTCAAGTGGGTTTCAAACTTTCCCTCCTTGGCCTGGCAACTGGGACCTCATGTGAAAATGCCAGAGAAAAACCTGGGTATAGACAAGAAAACCATGTGAGAGGGTTTATTTGTGAAGGCAGAGCTCGTTGGTGCAGCCTCAGGAGACATTCCAGGGGGAACAGCCTCGCTCAGCAATCCCTGGGGATCTGCTGGGGAGACAAGTGGGAGGGAGGGAGGGGGAGAAACACTTTTCAGAGGAATCTTGGCTGTGGGATGTGTCTCCAGAGCGGCTGGAGATAAACAGACACCTGGAGGTACCACCCTCCTCTCCTGACTGGCAGCACAGTGTGGGGAACACGGGGCTGAGAGAGAAGGATGAGCCCAAAAAATCCCTGTGGAGGAGCTTGAGGACACAGCACAACTAAGACTGCCTGTGGAAGTCCCTCTTGCTGCTGGGAAAAGGGAGGAAATGATAAGCACAGAGCAGGAGAGACCTTCCAGAGCCAAGGGATGGTGGGAAAGCCTCAAAGGGCATTTCTGTAACAGCAGGACCCAGAGTTGTGTCCTGGGTAGGTCAGGACTGGGCAAACACAGCTCCCAAATCCCACAGGATTAAGGATTTGGGTCACAGCCCCCTTTAACAGAGCTCCCTAACCATGGGCACATCCTGAGGGCTCCCATGGCCTCAGCCCAAAGAGGTTCCATCTCCAGGAGCTGCACAAACAAATCACTGCAGGATAGAAGTTGGGCAAGGACAAAAGAGGTGGAACAACTTGTCCTTGTGGCAAAGGGCAGAGTTCCTTGGGAGGGACTTGCCAAGAGCACTGGGGTGAGGAGAAACCTGTGGCACAGCATTGACAGCAGTTCTGTGGCCTCCCCAGAGCCCTCCCTGCCCTGCCCTGCCCTGCCCTGCTGTTCCCATCCCTGGGCACACAGAGCACTCTGGACATCCAGAAGGAAAGAGGATTTGTGCTCTCAGCCCTTCTGCTCCCTGGGAATAAATCCTGCTCACCAGGGCCCCCGGGTTCTGCTCTTGGGGGTTTTGTTCCCAGGCACAGCAACATTCCCCCTCCCTCTTCTGGTGGTGACAGAACTCCTGGGATGAGAACAGGGTCCCTTTGAATCCTGAGTGCAGGAACACAATCCCATCCCCCAAACAGACCTTGAGCCAGTAAAATCACAGAACCAGGGAATGGGATGGGTTGGAAGGGATGTAAAAGTCCACCCAGTCCCACCCCAGCCATGGGCAGGGACACCTCCCACCAGCCCAGGGTGCACCAAGCCCTGTCCAGCCTGGCCTTGGACACTCCCAGGGATCCAGGGGCAGCCACAGTTTCTCTGCCCAACCTGTGCCAGAATTAAATTCTCAATTCCTTCCCAATATCCCACCTATCCCTGCCCTCTGGCAGTGGGAAGCCATTCCCTGTGTCCTGGGATCCTGATGGACCAGCTGAATGGGGTAGGTCAGCTCTGACAGCTCAAGGCATAAAAGAGGCACCACAGTTTGTAACTCTGTTCTTTGTGCCAGCACAGGCAGAAGGGACGTGTCTGTTGGTGCAGGATGAACCTCAGCCCTTATCTCAAGAGGTTCCAGAGGGAAATACAACAGAATCCCCTATTGTTGCACAGGAAACACATCCCTCAACAGTCTTTGGCATTCAACCTGCCTTTGGGACCTTCCCTGAGTGCTGTGACATCCCTCCTGCCCTGGAGCAGGGCACTCCCTGCCCCTGTCCCTGGGATGGAGCTGCAAACACCCTCAGAGCCCCAACTCAGCACTGCCCAGGGTGGGGGCATGAAGCCTCCAGAGCCTGGAGAGAGAAAAGTCTGGAGAGAGGCCAGTGCCTGAAGGGGCTCCAGGAGAGCTGGAGAGGGACTGGGGACAAGGCCTGGAGGGACAGGACCCAAGGAATGGCTTCCCACTGCCAGAGGGCAGGGATGGATGGGATATTGGGAAGGAATTGCTGGCTGGGAGGGTGGGCAGGCCCTGGCACAGGTTGGGCAGAGAAGCTGTGGCTGCCCCTGGATCCGTGGGAGTGTCCAAGGCCAGGCTGGACAGGGCTTGGAGCACCCTGGGCTGGTGGGAGGGGTCCCTGCCCATGGCAGGGGGTGGCACTGGGGGGGCTTTGAGGTCTCTCCCAAACCCATCCCAAGATTCTGTGACCCCACACTGGGAAAGGGGACCCTGGTACCAGGGGTGGGCACAGGGGACAAGGACCTGCCTCCCCTCGTGTGTTTACAATCCAGGACACCCCAACTCTGAACCAGAGACAACCTGCACAACCCCCAACACCTGGTCTGATGCTCCCAAGCACCTTCAATATTCCACATCCCTCTCCCAAAGCCTCCCATGACCCCTCCCCAGAACCCCTGTGCCCTTCCCTCTTTGCCAGCTCCTGGTGGCCTCTCTCCAGGGTTCTGGAGCCAGCAGAGGTGCCAGGGAAGGCCGAGGACAAAGCCCTGGGGCTGACAAGATCAAGAGTTAAAGCAGGGAAGGCCAAACTCTGGGAGAACCTCTGCCATAAATCAGATTTTAGGAGGCAGGAAGGTGACCTGTATGGAGGAATCAAAGTCCGGAACAGGATGTATATAAAGCAAATATTGAACTAACTTTGATAAGACAGAAAAATGGAAGAGTTTTGGTGGGGTTGGGTAAAGTTCTACCTCTTAGAAATTTCCTGTTCCACTCGTGTGGGGCGGTTTTACCCTGATCCATACAATGCATTGTGTTCCCAGCCGTGAATGGGGCACCCAGATTTTCCTTTCCAAGCTTTTTTTTTTTTATTATTCCTGTCTGTCCTGGAGCAATAAAGCCATTGAAATCCTCCAGGCCTTGCCCATTGGGTGTTTTCTTTCCTACCAAGACATCAAACTGCTCCGAAGGTTTATTTTAAGCCAGTTGAATAGGAGGGATGGGGAGCACCTTGTTGAAGGCGGACAATGGGAGCGAGCCCAGGGCTATTCAATTAACGAGGGCTCCATTTGCAGGCAATTCCTGCTGGGAATTCATTACTTTAATTAGGCTGGCAAATGGAGAAGCTTAAAGAGGCACCATTTGGTGGAGGACAGGTAGGCAAGGAAATTCCAGAGGAATTCACGAGGAAGGCAGAGGAGCTCGTGGAAAGCAGAGCTGGAAAGCTCTCCAGGTACAACCAGACTGGCCAAAATGAGGGAACTGAGAGCAAGAAACAGGACTAAAAACTCCCTGGCTCGAGGGATGGGTTCAGATTTAGCCAGAAAAATTAACTCATTTCTCTTAGGAAAGGAATGAGATGATCTTCAAGGTCCCTCCCAACCCAAAGCATTCCAGCATTCTGCAACATCCCACTGTGATTTGCATAGAGAAGGAGTTATTGAAGGAGAAACTTCAGTTCACAGGGAAAAATCTGAATGATAAGGGGGAAAAACCAGCCCCAACCTCATGAGGTGCTTCCCCACAGGGATTTTTCCAGCTCCTGGGACACCCTGGGACACCCTCCATCCCTCCTGGGACACCNGGGACACCCTGGGCATCCCTTCCATCCCTGCAGGGGGAGGTGGTACTGCCCTCTCTGTGGCACAGGGTGAGGTGGGTGAGTTCAGTGAAGGAGTTTAAAAATCCCAATTTAGGGGCAGTGAGTTCAGTGAAGGAGTTAAAAAATCCCAATTTATGAGCAGTGAGTTCAGTGAAGGAGCTTTAAAATCCCAATTTAGGGGCAGTGAGTTCAGTGAAGTTTAAAAATTCCAATTTAGGGGCAGTGAGTTCAGTAAAGAGTTTACAAATCCCAATTTAGGGGAAGTGAAGTCAGTAAAGGAGTTTAAAAATCCCAATTTAGGAGAAGTGAGTTCAGTGAAGGAGTTTAAAATCCCAATTTAGGAGCAGTGAGTTCAGTGAAGGAGCCCAGGCCAGGCAGTGGATGGATCCTGTTTATTGGTTCTTTCCATCCCATCTGAGTTACAGGTGTAAAAGTCACACAAACTGCAGGTAGAAACATGTCAAACAATACAAAAATAAATGGCAAGGTCAATTTGATATTTACTGACTGGAGTTGTGTAATAAATAGGAGAGGCCAAAAGCTTCACTCACACCATTCAGCCGAACTGAAGTTACAGTAGTGTTGGTAAAGCCACGTTTTTTTACCTTAAATTGCAAATATTAAAGCATTGAGAACTAGTAAAAAAGTGAATTTTGGCACATTGGAGAGTGAGAAGTGTTAAATGAGCTCTTTGAGGTACATCTGAACAATCTAAGCTTAGATTGACCACGTGGTTCTACCAACTCACAGTTCACAAGTCACTCCACTAGTCACAACTTTTTTCCCTTTTAAGAATACCAAAGTATTCCAGAGCTTAAATCTGTGCAAATTCTGACAAGTTTTCAATTAAAAAATAACAATAATTATTAAAAAAGAAACACAACACAAACTTATGAGGGAACTCCAATGCAACTCAAACCCCCCCTGCAATCCGTTGGGTTAATGCAAAGTGTGAATAATTAATACCAAATTGCAGATTAATATCAAATCTTCCCAGATTGCAGAGCAGCTCAGGCTGCAGAGATTCCCCCCTAAGCTTCTCACATTTATTTTTGTCCCTATAACTTCAGTAACTTCTGATCACACTCATTCTTGGTGAGGAGAAAATCCAAAATCACCACCACAAGTTGCTCACGTGGAGCTCAGCAAAGCGTGTTGGGAAACCCCTTGAGGACTCTCAGCACTTTTTCCCAGGATCACAAATGCCTGGACACGAATTTTCCCAAAAAATTACAAGAGAAAGGAAAGTGGAAATGGCACTTTGGCTGTATCCAAACATTGGGGGGTCAAATGGGGCTTTTTTTAGTTATACAGTAGATAAAACCTGTTCAAAAATCAGATCCTTGGGAGAAACTCCATCCTCAGCTGGAATTCCAGAGGGAGGAATCCAGGGGGTTCCACCCTCACCTGGAATTCCAGAGGGAGGAATCACATCCCCCCTGGATGGGGGTTCCATCCTCACACCTGGAATTCCAGAGGGAGGGATCACATCCCCCCTGGATGGGGGTTCCATCCTCACACCTAGAATTCCAGAGGGAGGAATCCAATGGGTTCCATCCTCAGCTGGAATTCCAGAGGGAGGAATCCAAGGGGTTCCATCCTCACCTGGAATTCCAGAGGGAGGGATCCAGGGGGTTCCATCCTCACCTGGAAATCCAGAGGGAGGGATCACATCCCCCTAGACGGGGGTTCCATCCTCACCTGGAATTCCAGAAGGAGGAATCCAGGGGGTTCCACCCTCACCTGGAATTCCAGAAGGAGGAATCCAATGGGTTCCATCCTCCCCTGGAATTCCAGAGAGAGGAATCCAGGGGGTTCCATCCTCACCTGGAATTCCAGAGGGAGGAATCCTCACCTGGAATTCCAGAGGGAGGAATCACATGCCCCTGGATGGGGGTTCCACCCTCACACCTGGAATTCCAGATGGAGGAATCCAAGGGGTTCCATCCTCACCTGGAATTCCAGAAGGAGGAATCCAATGGGTTCCATCCTCACACCTGGAATTCCAGAGGGAGGGATCCAGGGGGTTCCATCCTCACACCTGGAATTCCAAAGGGAGGGATCCAGGGGGTTCCACCCTTACCTGGAATTCCAGAGGGAGGGATCACATCCCCCCTGGATGGGTTTCTTACAGTACAAACAGCTCTGAGCAGAGCACACAGAAGTTACACTTCTCTAAAAACCCAGAGAGCTGCTGATTGGTGGAATCACCTCCCAAATAATCAGCAGCTGCTCTTAAAAAAAAATCAGCAGCATCAGCATCGACACATTTCAGTCCTCAAAGAGTTTTCTCTTCAACAGTTTAACCATTTGTGCTACTATTTGTCACGAGGTTAAATCTGAAAAGTCCTTTCACCAAAACTGTTTGTCCTTTAAATCAAAACAAAGGGGTGAAACCACCCCCTGACACCCATTTAATAAACGGTGTCACTCCAAGGCACTACCACGTTTTAAAGGATCCCATTGTCACAGTTTCACTATTTTGGTATTTTTATTTTATGTTTTAAAGGATCCCATTGTCACAGTTTCACTATTCGGGTATTTTATTTTATGTTTTTTTAAAGGATCCCGTTGTCACAGTTTCACTATTCTGGTATTTTATTTTATGGTTTTTTTTAAAGGATCCCACTGTCACAGTTTCACTGTTCTGGTATTTTTTATTTTTTTTTAAATTCTGATTGAAAGTCACAGCTCAAAAATAAAAGTAAAAAAATGGAGGTAATAATTTCAATACCAAAATAGCTGAATGGAACCATTCCCAGTGTGGTGAAAGGGCTTTGTGACACACAGCTATGACCACCAACATGCAGCACAGCAGAGAAGGACACCAGGCCTTTATTCTGAGCTCTCCTGCCCCACTTTTTAAGGAACAGCTCAATTTGCACAGTGAAACAACTCAATTTTCAATATATTTTTATATTTTTTTGGTGACAGGGCTTGGAAATTCCAGCCCCCACCAATTGTGATTTTTAGAGCTGCACAAATTGTGGTTCTTAAAAAGAGTCCAGCAGAGCCCCATCAGCTACAGCATCTTCAGCTATTGTATCAATTGCACTTAAATCTACTTTTTAACTGACTCAGGAGTTGGGACAAGTGTCCCAACCTCTGGAATTCCTTGACATTACACACTCATCCCACTACTCTAGGGATATGGCTTTGGAGAGCTGGGGCTGGAGAGGAGCACGCTGGGTTTGGTGGCAACACAACTAAAATTGGATTGAAATTTCCTTTTTGCCCCCTTTTCTCGCAGCGTTTTGACACCTCCAGGAATTCTGGGATAAGGAATTCCAGCAACCTGCCAGCCCCCCAACCTTTGCTACCTTTGCTCTACAGGCACTACAGGATATTAAGACTAAATTTAGCCATGCATAGATAATAAACTCAGGAGGTTCCTTGGGATGTTCCACACCTGGAATTCCAGGGAATACCCCAAGGAAGCCTCAAACACAAACTCATTGCTGGATTTTACTGGCCTCTAACAGGACACAAAGAGTTTATAATAAAGTCTCGTGGTGTGCAAACAAAAAATAATTATAAAATAATAAGCCTTAAATTCAGCTTTTTAAATGTAGGGAGGAAAACTGGGAATGAAACCTCAGGAAAATCTCCATCCCAGCTCCTGGAATTCCAGCCCAGCACAGGCTGGAACCACCTAAAACACAGTTCAGGTCATTGAAATTTCAGCCATTTCATATTCCAAAGGTAAAAAAAATCCATCTCTTAAGTGAGGCATAAACTCTGATTGGCCTCAGCTTGGATGGCAGGTGTAAAATCTCATTTTCCTGCCATGCAATGAGACTGTGCAGACATTTTGTAGGTACTTTTAAGACATTTTTCATTCCATTTCGTCCTGTATCTCACAGATCTGACCAAGAAGAAAAGCTGCACTTGTATTAAAGACTGAACTATCCCCAAGAGAAAGGATTAGGAAAATAAAAACTTCCTTCTGGGCTGTTCCCACCTAAATTCTGACACAACCTGCTCATTCAAATGAGCTGCACTAATTACCTGTAAGTACCTTATAAACCTTCAGGCAGTGACTTACAAACCTCACTTAAAAACTGAATTAAGTCAGGACAAGCTGGTTGTATCATTTGGGAACTATAAAAACCTTTTTCCAAGTACTTAAAACCTGATTTATCACCAGTGTGCAAATTCCTCTGAAAGCTCCACAAACAGGTTTTTCCCCGTTTCAAGTTCCACCTTCTTTGATTTTTTTACCTTTGGAAATCAGGCATTTCCAAGAGAAGGAATTCTTCAGCTAAAGAACATCCCTCTTGCCTTGCTCAGCTTTTAGGACTGACCTAAGACTCCTGCAGGGATCTAAGGAACAGCAAGGAGCAGATGTAGCCACTCTTGGAATATTTCCTAGAACTCCAATGAGAGCACTGGGAAGAAATTAAGATTTTTCCACTGATTTCACCCTGAAATGTATAAAACCTTTTCTTTAGAAAAGTCAAAATTTTGAGTGCAGATCAAACTGTGCAGAGGGTGGGAAGGGCCATTCCCTGCTCTGGGAATGTGGGAGAGGGGGCTCCTCTAAGTGTTTGTTCCCCATTCCCTGTTCTGGGAATGTGGGAGTGGGGACTCCTCTAAGTGTTCCCATTCCCTGCTCTGGGAATGTGGGACTGGGGACTCCTCTAAGTGTTTGTTCCCCATTCCCTGTTCTGGGAATGTGGGACTGGGGAATCCTTTAAGTGTTCCCCATTCCCTGTTCTGGGAATGTGGGACTGGGGACTCTTCTCAGTGTTCCCCATTCCCTGCTCTGGGAATGTGGGAGTGGGGAATCCTTTAAGTGTTCCCCATTCCCTGCTCTGGGAATGTGGGACTGGGGACTCTTCTCAGTGTTCCCCCATTCCTCGCTTTGGGAACATCCTGACAGCTGTGAGATCAGGGAATCTTCTGAATTTTCCCCACTGTTCCCCCATTTCTCGCTTTGGGAACACCCTACAAACTGTGGGATTGGGGATTTTTCTAAATTGTTAAAATGTTCCCCAATTTCTCACTTTGGGAACCCCCCACAGCTCTGGGAGTGCGGACTCTGTTCTGAGTTTTCCCCACTGTCCCCCCATTTCTCGCTTTGGGGACATCCCAACAGCTGTAGGGTTAGGGACTATTCTATGTAAATTCTGGAATTGTTCCCCCATTTCTCCCTTTGGATACAACCCAAAAGCTGTGGGATCAGGGACTCTTCTGAGTTTTCCCCACTGTTCCCCCATTTCTCGCTTTGGGAACACCCTGACAGCTCTGGGATTAGGGACTATTCTGTGTTCCCCCATCTCTCGTTTTGGGAACACCCTCACAGCTGCAGGTTTTGGGATCTTAAATTTTTGAACTCTTCCCCCATCTCTCCCTTTGGATACAACCCAAAAGCTGTGGGATCAAGGACTCCTCTGTGTTTATCCCACTGTTGCCCCATTTCTCGCTTTGGGAACACCCTGACAACTGTGGGATCAGGGATTCCAAGTTTTTAAAATGTTCCCCCATCTCTCGCTTTGGGAACACTCCAACAGCTGCACCTTTTGGGACTCTTCTAAGGAAATTTTTCAGTTGTTCCCCCATTTCTCGCTTTGGGAACCCCCCACAGCTCTGGAATCAGGGATCTTTGGAGTTTTCCCCATGTTCCCCCATTTCTCACTTTGGGACCCCCCCACAGTTGTGGCATCAGGGACTCAGTTCCGAGTTTTTCCCACTCTCCTCCATTTCTCACTTTGGGAACACCACAAAAGCTTCAGGTTTTGGGATTCCTCTACAGAAATATTTGAGTTGTTCCCCCTTTTCTCCCTTTGGATACAACCCAAAAACTCTGGGATCAGGGACTCCTCTGTGTTTGTCCCATTGTTCCCCCACTTCTTGCTTTGGGAACACCCCAACAACTGTGGCATTAGAAATTCTGAGGTTTTAAAATGTTCCCCCGTCTCTCGCTTTGGGAACCCCCCACACCTCTGGCAGTGGGGACTCAGTTCTGAGTTTTCCCCACTGTTCCCCCATTTCTCGCTTTGGGAACCCCCCACACCTCTGGCAGTGGGGACTCAGTTCTGAGTTTTCCCCACTGTTCCCCCATTTCTCGCTTTGGGAACCCCCCACACCTCTGGCAGTGGGGACTCAGTTCTGAGTTTTCCCCACTGTTCCCCCATTTCTCGCTTTGGGAACCCCCCACACCTCTGGCAGTGGGGACTCAGTTCTGAGTTTTCCCCACTGTTCCCCCATTTCTCGCTTTGGGAACCCCCCACACCTCTGGCAGTGGGGACTCAGTTCTGAGTTTTCCCCACTGTTCCCCCATTTCTCGCTTTGGGAACAAAAAAGCTTCAGGTTTTGGGACTCCTCTACAGAAATTTTTGAGTTGTTCCCCCATTTCTCCCTTTGGACACAACCCAAAAGCTGTGGGATCAGGCACTCCTCTGAGTTTTCCCCACTGTTCCCCCATTTCTCATTTTGGGAACACCCCAACAACTGTGGGATTAGGGACTATTCTGAGTAAGTGTTCCCCCATTTCTCGCTTTGGGAACACCCTCACAGCTGTAGATTTAGGGATTTCAAGTTTTTGAATAGTTCCCCAATTTCTCACTTTGGGAACCCCCCACACCTCTGGGAGTGCGGACTCAGTTCTGAGTTTTCCCCACTGTCCCCCCATTTCTCGCTTTGGGGACACCCCAACAGCTGTAGAGTTAGGGAGTCTTTTATGGAAAATTTGGAATTGTTCCCCCATTTCTCCTTTTGGATACAACCCAAAAGCTGTGGGATCAGGGACTCAGTTCTGAGTTTATCCCACTGTTCCCCCATTTCTCGCTTTGGGAACACTCACAGCTCTGGGAGTGGGGACTCAGAACTCTCAGTTTTCCCCAACATTCCCCCATTTGTCCTTTTGGGAACACCCATAGCTGTGGGATCAGAGACTCTTCCAGTGAAGTGTTTCCACAGCCGTGGGATCAGGGGCTCAGTACTCTCAGTTTTCCCCAACATTCCCCCATTTGTCCCTTGGGAACACCCACAGCTGTAGGATCAGGGATCCTCTGAGTTTTCCCCACTGTTCCCCCACTTCTCGCTTTGGGAACACCCACAGCTGTGGGATGGGGGATCTCCTGAGTTTTCCCCAACATTCCCCTATTTGTCCCTTTGGGAACACCCCAATCCCACATCCCCTCCTTGTGCAACAATTCCCCAGGGACACCCAGAGCAGTTTGATCTCTGCACAATGGCCCAATTCCACCACTACATTCCCACCTATAGGAAATAAATAAAAGTTTTGCTTCTTTTCTTCTTCTGCTTCTTCTTCTGAAGAACTTCCCACTACTTGCCAGAGATTCCAGGAGATGCTTTGGCCAGTCTGGAATTAAGGTGAAGTGGAAGCAAACCTGACAGCACACACAGCTAAGCAGAGCCCGTGTTAAATGCCAACCTTACAGGAATGATCTCGTAGTTTGGAAAGGAGTGCTGCAAACAGACAATTCCCTCGATTTCTAGTGATCCAGCAGAGACAAGGAGCATTCCTGGTTCCTGCCAGCAGGTGGTTGGAAAGGCCCAGGACCCACGTGCTTATGTCTTCTGCTCAAAGAGGTCGTGGTACTCCTGCTCCTCCAGCTCCCTGTTGTACCTCTCGATCTCCCTGTTGGCTTCCTCCAAGTAATCGTTCATGAACTGGTCCATTACTGAGGTTGGGAAAATTAAGAGAAAACCTTGGTGCAAATGGCATTTAGGAGGAAAGAATATCCAGGTTTGAAGGGTGTGCCAGTTCAGGGACACTCAGGGAAAGGAGGAGTTCAATGTGGGACCTGCTGGGAGTCCTGCAGCCTGACCTGCTCTGTGGTACCAGGGGACAGAGGGGTGGTACAAGGGTATCGGGATAGGTGGGATATTGGGAAGGAATTGCTGGCTGGGACGGTGGGCAGGCCCTGGCACAGGCTGGGCAGAGAAGCTGTGGCTGCCCCTGGATCCCTGGGAGTGTCCAAGGCCAGGGTGGAGCACCCTGTGACAGTGCAAGGTGTCCCTGCCCATGGCAGGGGGTGGCACTGGGTGGGCTTTGATGTCCCTCCCAACCCAACCACTCTGGGACTGTGAATATATTTCTGAGGCAGAAGTGTAAGAGAATCCTAGAATGGATCGAGTTGGAAAAGACCTCCCAGATCATCAAGTCCAACCCTTGGGCCAACTCCAGTCCCTTTACCAGATCATGGCACTCAGTGCCACGGCCAAGCTCAGCTGAAAAACCTCCAGGGATGGGGAATCCACCCCCTCTCTGGGCAGCCCATTCCAATCCCTGAGCACTCTCTCTGCAAAGAAGTTTTTTCCCATCTCCAACTTCAATTTGCCCTGGCAGAGCTTGAGCCCCCCGTGCCCCCTTGTCCTATTGCTGAGTGCCTGGGAGAAGAGACCAACCCCCACCTGGCCAGAACTTTCCTTCAGGTACTGCCCAACATTCAAATCCCCCAGAGAGGGTTAACCAGGGCCTGTATCTTCCACTGCCAAACATTAAGGTGGAGGTGGAGTAAGTAATCATAAAATCCTGGAATAGTTTGGTTTGGAAGGGACATTAAAGCCCACCCAGTGCCACCCCTGCCATGGGCAGGGACACCTCCCACCAGCCCAGAGTGCTCCAAGCCCTGTCCAACCTGACCTTGGACACTCCCAGGGATGGGGCAGCCATAACTTTTCCAGTGAGTATTGAAGTCCAAGTCTGCTGTTTTAATTTTTGAAGTTGTCCCACAGGACATAGAAAATAATTGTTCTAATTTCAAAGCAGCATCACTGAACCCAGCTGGATTTTTGCAAAGTTGGCTGAAGTTATGATGAAAACTAAACTGGGAAAATATTGGAAATTGATAATAAAACAAAGACAAAAGGAATACAAAGTTATGAAAATTAGAGAATCACAGAATCATTAAGGTTGGAAAAGACCTCTAAGATCAAGTCCAACCATTAACCCAGCACTGCCAAGGCCACTACTGCCCCAAGTCCCAGGTGGGGAACAACAGGAATACACTGGGACATTGGCAAGAAAGGCCAGAGTAACATTAAAGACAAAACTGTGATTGTCTTCACTTGAGTCTGAAAGCCTTATCAATCCTGTCCCCAGGCAGTGAGTGATATTCCAGCATCACTTGGTTTGAAAACTGCTCCTTTGACAAGCTGTGGTCCATAAAACACCCTCTGCCTGAGCTCCTGTGCAGGTTGAGGATTGTTTTGCTGGTTCTGTTCTGTTCCTCAGATCTTCTCTCTAAGGAGGAGCTTTCAATGTCCAGGAGCTGGTTCTTCACCACTCTGCAACTCAGACCTGCACAGTCTGTGGCCTGTCCCAAACCTTCCCCAAACCCCCATTTTAAAGGATACAGGGATGATAATCCATTTTGTCACCAAAGAAGTTGACAAATTGAGTCCCATTGTAAAAATAACCAGCTGGGAGTGGATCCAAGTGGCGTTTCACCTGCATTGGGGAATAAAGATCAGGAATTAAACACCTAAAACTCAGAACTGTGCAGAGACTGCCCTTAGAAACTTGAACAGGTGGAAGAAAAATGGAAGGATTATTACAGATGTCTGTGGGGTGATGAGCTGATAAGACCTGATGGGTTGAAGGAGATGCCTCAGGCCCCTCTGGGGGGTGCTCCCCGCAGAAGGAAACTGGTAAGATTAACAAAGGATGGAGTGTTAAGACATAGCACAGCCTTCTTTTGTGATATCTTCAAGGGCCCACCCCACCTCAGGGCATCTGCATCACCCCCCAACAGATTGACTATCAGTCACACAAACACCTGGAGAAGAAAAAAAGGATATAAAAGAAGTGCAGTTTAACTGCAACTTGGGGAGAAAACTTTCCACCTCTGGGAGGGCAACCTGAGAGCTACCCTGTCTCCCCCATTCCATCAACATTGCAGGGGTAAGCAATGGAATTCTTACTTTATTTTTCTTATATCTTATTAGTTGTAATTTGCTATAGCTCACTGGGTGTATGTGGGTTAATGATATATATCTTTTCCTGTTGCTTTCCTTTTGGGTTATTGAGTGTGTTTACTGGTGGTGTTGAACTGTTGTGTTTCTGTTTAGTTGTCCTCTGTTAGTTAAGTTTGCTGTGGGAGTGGTGACACTGCTGGGGTGGTCCTTGAAATGTGTGTTGTGCTGATGTCTTTGGGGGGGTATTTTGTACAATCCTGCAGCTCAATGTTATCACTGACTAAGTAACCCTATATAGTTATTGTCTCATATTTGTATTAATAAATGTTATTTCAGGAGCTATTGTGAGAAAGGTTCTTTTCTCTTGTTGCTGTTAAGTGTGGTTCTCATAGGGGAGTCAGAAATCTTTCCAGCCTGTGTTCTGTCCAGGGTTTGACAGGCAGTGCTGGGTTCATAAAGTTTTGATTGCTCCAAGGACACTTAGAGCTATTTCTCCCTGGCTGAAGTGTGGCTTCATCTCAGAGGTCAGAACCCCTTCCAACCTGTGTGCTGGCAGTTAAAAGGACAGATAGAGTTGGGTACATAAGGATTTGATTGTCTGGAAGTGCTTACAGCTAATAACTTTTAACTAATACACTTAAGACTAGAAATTTTTGTATTTCTGTCTCCCTCCTCCCTTTCACGTGACAGATGTCCAACATCCTCCTCCCACTTTCTAGAGAAAGCTCTAAGATTTCTATCTCCAACCCCTCCTGGACAGCTCCAGTTGTGCTCCAAGGATCTCCCCAGACAGGAATGCTGCAATAGTTCAGTGCTCAGCACACCTGGATGGCAGGTGTGGCAGGGGCTCTGTCATCCACATGGATATTTAAGGAAATCTGCCAAAAGAAAAGCTTGGAAGGAATTGTTTCCACTCACATGAATGTTTTTGATTTCCTGGAGGGTCAACATTCCTCTGGTTTTCAGGGCTTTCCTCTGAGGCTTCTGTAGGAAGAATTAATTATATAATTACTGAGTGACAATGTGGTACCACAGTTTAGTTACTTAAAAAAAAAAAGCCACATAAAAACACCCAACCCAAACCACAGAACAGAGACAAGCATTTCTAACATTAATTTCTAAGATAATTCACTTATATTAAGGTGTTCTGAGAACAAAAGGAAAAATTCACTGATTTTACATAAAACACTTAGAGAAGAAAAATCCTACAAGTGTTTTAAACAATACCATTTAAATACAGCTTTACTGTAAGAAATAAAAAAGCTGGCAGAGGAACAGAAAACCAACTTAGTTATCAGCCTGAGAAGTTTTATAATTCCTTCCTTTCATGCATGTGGTAACTCTCAGAACTATCTGAAGCCCTAAATTAGCCATGACTGGTGAGATTGTAAAGACTCTTTATGGTCATGAACTGCTCAAAGAGGAAACACTTCACACTTGAGATAAGCACTTCAGTTCCAAGTTTTCATAAAATTAATATAACATTCCACAGAGTGTTCTCCTCTGTGTGAGAGCATTTGTATCCCTGGATTACCCCTGAGAGATGCACTGAGCATGAGGTAAGCACAGAAAATCCATTATTTCCCTGAAGGAACACAACCTGCCAGGACTGAGTGAGAACCTGAGGATCCTTAGAAACTGCTCCCACAAATCTGCAGGAAACATTTGTCCTTCCTACTCAAATATTTAGAGATCCTGTGCAAATTCTAAGGCAAAAAGAAGTAATTTAAAGTAGGAAATGTTCCAAAATTTGCACTGGCACAGGTTGGGCAGAGAAGCTGTGGCTGCCCCATCCCTGGGAGTGTCCAAGGCCAGGTTGGACAGGGCTTAGAGCAACCTGGGCTGGTGGGAGGTGTCCCTGCCCATGGTGGGTGGCACTGGGTGGGCTTTAAGGTCCCTTCCAACCCAACCATTCTATGACTTTATGTTCTCTCAAGTGGCCCACAGCCCCTGCTCCCTCCCCATCCCAGCAGGAACACGTGGAGGCCTCCACAGCTGCTCACTTGACTGGCCAAGGCTGACACAACCAGAAGAACCCTCCACTCCAGTGGATTCCATCCAAGGAGGTTTAATTTAGTGAATCAAACCAGATTTTCAGCTTTGCAGCATTTAGGTACTTCAAGGAGATTTATTTCATCCTACACTTGAGCTCTTGGCAATCACAGCTCAGCTAAATCATCCCCTGTTTATTCTGGACAGAATCCATTTGCTCCAGCATTCAAGAGCACATCAATCCATGAATAAGCTGTAGCAAGTAGTAAAACAATACAGAAATTACAGAAACTGTTAGTCCCCTTTCTGAATTACATTTGCACACCAGAATGGCCTTGGCAGAAGAAAAAAGAGATGAAAAAAATAAAAGGTTTCATGGAGACATTGGGATTTCTTCTTTGGTTATGAAGAAATGCCAAACACTGAACAAAAGGAAACCTGCCCACAAACCTGTTTTGCAGTTTCTCTGAGCCAATCTTTGATATCCTCTTCCTTCAGGGAGCAGCCAATGAACACAAGGAAGTATCGCTGGTGAGTGGTGCAGTCTCTGGGATCACCTCTGGAATCAGGAGTTGGTCCCTCCTGGACAGGCAGGAGGCTCAGGGAGTTGGAGCAGGTGTTGTGACACACTTCGATCACTTTGTCAGAGTCTGTCAAGGAGGAGACAGAAGGCAGAAATGTCCTGACAATTGCTGATCTGATTTAACACCAACACACTGGTGCAGAGAGAACAGGTGTTGACCTGCTGGAAGGCAGGAGGGCTCTGCAGAGGGATCTGGAGAGACTGGAGAGATGGGCTGATTGCAATGGGCTGGAGTACAACAAGGCCAAGTGCAGGTCCTGCCCTTTGGCCACCCCAAGCCCTGCAGCGCTCCAGGCTGGGCACAGAGTGGCTGGAGAGCAGCCAGGCAGAAAGGGACCTGGGGGGACTGAGGGACAGGAAGCTCAAGAGGAGCCACCAGTGTGGCCAGGTGGCCAAGAAGGCCAATGGCATCCTGGCCTGGATCCAAAGTAGCGTGGCCAGCAGGCCCAGGGCAGTGAGCCTTCCCCTGGCCTCTGCCTTGGGGAGGCCACACCTTGAGTGTTGTGTTGAGTTGTGGGCCCCTGAGTTGAGGCAAGAGATTGAGGGGCTGGAGCGGGGCCAGAGAAGAGCAAGGAGGCTGGAGAAGGGAGTGGAGCACAAGTGCTGTGGGGAGAGGCTGAGGGAGCTGGGGGTGTTTGTGCTGGAGAAGAGGAGGCTGAGAGGTGACCTCAGCACCGTCTGGAAGTGCCTGAAGGGAAGTTGTGGCCAGCTGGGGGTTGGTCTCTTCTCCCAGGCACTCAGCAATAGGACAAGGGGGCACGGGGGGCTCAAGCTCTGCCAGGGCAAATTGAAGTTGGAGAGCAGAAAAAACTTCTTTGCAGAGAGAGTGCTCAGGCATTGGAATGGGCTGCCCAGAGAGGGGGTGGATTCCCCATCCCTGGAGGTTTTTCAGCTGAGCTTGGCCGTGGCACTGAGTGCCATGATCTGGTAAAGGGACTGGAGTTGGCCCAAGGGTTGGACCTGATGATCTGGGAGGTCTTTTCCAACCCAGTCCATTCTAGGATTCTGTGATTCTAATAGAAATAATTTTTTAGCTCAGTAGTGATTTGCACTTACCTGAAAACTTCACTTTGCCCATGATGTGATAAATGTTTCCAGAGAAAGGGCTTGGCTTGAGCAGTGACTTAATTGCTGTTTGAAACAGAAAACAAACAGATTATCTCACTTATTTCTCTTCTTGGAGCAGCTCCTGCTCAGCCCAAGCTACTGATCCCTAAGCCACAGCTTCCAAGGGAAAAGCTGGGAGTTCCACCACGTAACACTTCTCTGTGCTCTCATTTCTCTACTCTGAGGTTTGGGAAATAATGTCTTTGGCACAGGGAAGGTTTCCAGAGTGTGTGGGAAGTGAAATGGTCCTCCTTAGCACTGCTTGCCTGGGGACAGGCATGACTTTCTATCCACTGTACTTGCCTAAAACAGAGCTGAGCCTGTTTTCCAGTAGCTGCAAAGAATTATTTGGCACAGAAAGCAGAAGCTGATGGTCACTTATGAACTGTATTTCAACACTACCAAATAAAATTAAACATAAAATAAATGGGAAATAAATAATAAAAAAAAAGCACAAAGTGTCTCAGTCCTAGAAACCAACAACTAAATTAGATTTTTATCTGAACAAACTCATGTGTCAGTTTTCCAGAGCAGACACTGAGGAACAGAATTTACTGTACTTTTAGGAAGGAAAGCTGAATTTTCAATTAAAAGTTAACTGGGGCAGTAATTAAATCCCTGTGTTACGTCAGTGCCTTCCTTCCCCTCTGAGCTTCAGGCCTGGATTTGGGTCAAGTCAGGCAAAGTTCACGGGTACCTTTGCACTTGGCCACGAAGCGCGTCCTCTCCAGCGGGCGGTGGAACCACACGCAGATCTGCACCATGGGCGGGAACACGGGCCCGGCGCCGTACCTGCCCTCACACCTGGGCACAGACAGGGGCACCTGCTCAGCCAGGGCATGCCTGGCGGGGCTGGCACCCTCCCACTGCCCACAGGGACATGTGTCTGACACACCTGGGCTGGGCTTGCACCTTCCCACTGCCCACAGGGACATGTGTCTGACACACCTGGCAGGGCTGGCACCCTCCCACTGCCCACAGGGACATGTGTCTGACACACCTGGGCTGGGCTTGCACCCTCCCACTGCCCACAGGGACATGTGTCTGACACACCTGGGCTGGGCTTGCACCCTCCCACTGCCCACAGGGACATGTGTCCTTCAGCCAGGGCACACCTGGCTGGGCTGGCACCCACCCACTACCTACAGGGGACACCTGGCTGGGGCTGCCACCCTCCTACTGCCCACAGGCGACACCTGGGCTGGGCTGGGCTGGCACCCTCCCACTGTCCATGGGGGACACCTGGGCTGGGGCTGGCACCCTCCCACTGCCCATGGGGCACACGTGTCCAACACATCTGGCAGGGCTGGCACCCTCCCACTGTCCATGGGGGACACATGTCCAACACACCTGGCAGGGCTGGCACCCTCCCACTGTCCATGGGGGACACGTGTCCAACACATCTGGCAGGGCTGGCACCCTCCCACTGCCCATGGGGAGCACCTGGGCTGGGCTGGCACCCACCCACTGCCCATGGGGGACACCTGGCTGGGCTGGCACCCACCCACTGCCCACAGGGACATCTGTCCTTCAGCAGCCACCAAACACCTGGGCCTGGCGCCCTCCCCACTGCTCACAGGGGACATGTGCCCTTCAGCCAGGGCACCCTTGTGCCTGTCACCCACCCCACTGCTCACAGGGAGCACCTGCTCTCTCCCCTCAGGTGAGTCTTGCTCTTTTTTCTCCAAGACACCCATGACAATGTGGTATAACAGGAACAGGCTGTTCAAAGGGCTCAGGACTCCTTTTCATGGCAGAACCAAAGCATGGTTGGGGTTGGCAGGGACCTTTAGATCATTTCCAACCCTGTGCCATGGGCAGGGACACCTCCCACCAGCCCAGGCTGCTCCAACCTGGCCTTGGACACTCCCAGGGATGGGGCAGCCACAGCTTCTCTGCCCAACCTGTGCAGGGCCTGCCCACCCTCCCAGCCAGGAATTTCCTCCTAATATCCAACCTAAACCTCCCTCCTCTTTTACTTTAAAACCCTTCTCCATATCCTGCCACCATCTACCCACATCCAAAGTCACTCTTCCTCTTCTTTAAGAGCCCTGTTTAGGTGCTGGAAGGCTGCAGTAACATCTCCCTGGATGCTTTTTATGCTCTTCCTGCTGCCTTTTTTTTCCCTAACACACTACCCACATACAATTCTTTCATCCTGTCATCAAATAGATTAAGAGCTGTCCAAAAGTTTTAAACACTTTCTTTTCCTGCTCTCCCTGTGTCTCCCTTTGGCTCCACACAATCCACAAGCAGCTCCAACACCCCAGGCCTTGTGCCACTTTACTCCAGGAGCCTCCCCTGCATCCAATTTAGAACCAGATTTATGAATAAAAAGATACAAACACATCCAGGGCTGGCAAGGTATGATAAATAAATCATGTTTTCAGCACAGAGCCCAGTCAGCCAGGAGTTATGAGGGCTGACAGGTTTCTATTTCTGCCAAAAAGGTGCAGCTCAGATAAGTGCAACAAGATGTGTAAAAAAAAAAAATCCATGAAAAATCTCCTTGGAGTCAAATGGCAATCTTGGTGCCACGTGGTTCTGTGCCCTCAGCCTGTGCCAAGCCTGTCAATAAGGTTCTGGTTTGTGTGAGTAATTGTTCTGTTAATGGCTCCACTGACAGAGCAAGTTCATTCCAGAAAGGCTGAATGGCTGTCAGGATGAAATTACTCCACTCATTATTGACCTCACCCATCCCAATCCTTCCCAGTTTATTCCCAAAGGGGTCTTTCCCATTCTTCTGGAAAGCAACAGTCATGTTGCCATTGATGTAAATGGTGTCCAGAAAGGAGCCTTTTCCCCATAAAAGGGCAGCAATTGTGTATCCACTAAGAATACTCAGCAGCTCTCTTAAAAATGATTTACAAAGCTGCTGCCTGTTCCAAATGAGTAGTCTTGGAAAAAAATAAGTATCAATGAAGTTAGTGAAACATTTTAATCTTCAAGTTAATTAGAAAAATAGTTTTAGTACTTCTCAGCCTAGATACTTGCCAGCCAGGATACATCAAATAGCGAGCTCTCATCATCTGGGGATTTGAGAAACTGCTTTCTGAGAGAATTAATTCAATATCCTCATTCCTGTAAAGAGATAAAGGTGAAGATTTTTAATTTTATAAGTTTAATAAAACAGCCACTATCTGCTTGCATAAAACATAATGTGTTAGTGACAGTAAAATTAAGAGTGTGAGGCCGTAACAGTGACATTAATCATGCTCTGCAAAGCAAACACATTTCCCTGTATTTATAAGGCTGGAAAGGGAAAACCCCTTTGGCACGAGGAGAAATTAAGAAAAATCAGCATTTCCTTGCTGTAAATCCCCAGAGGAGCACACAGGCAGTGCCCAGGTGCCAGGGGATGGGTCAGGGTGGGTTACCTGGTTACAGAGCCACTCAGGAGCACACAGGTAGTGCCCAGGTGCCAGGGGGTGGGTCAGGGTGGGTTACCTGGTCACGATACCACTCTGTGCCAGGAGCACACAGGCAGTGCCCAGGTGCCAGGGGGTGGGTCAGGGTGGGTTACCTGGTCACGATACCGTTCTGTGCCAGCACGAAGGCAACGGTGGGGTTGGCGGCGCGGATGAGGCTCTGCAGCTGTGCCAGGAGTGGGTGCCTCGGCTCTGCCACGTGGCTGGTGAACACCACGGTGCTCACCAGGCCTGGGGGGAAGCACAGCTCACTCACATGGAACCAGAGACAAACCAGGGACACACTGGCCATGCCACTCTTATCTCAGCACTGGGGAGGCCACACCTTGAGTGTTGTGTTGAGTTCTGGGCCCCTGAGTTGAGGCAAGAGATTGAGGGGCTGGAGCGGGGCCAGAGAAGAGCAACGAGGCTGGAGAAGGGAGTGGAGCACAAGTGCTGTGGGGAGAGGCTGAGGGAGCTGGGGGTGTTTGTGCTGGAGAAGAGGAGGCTGAGAGGAGACCTCAGCACTGTCTGGAAGTGCCACATCAGGGAAGTTGTGGCCAGCTGGGGGTTGGTCTCTTCTCCCAGGCACTCAGCAATAGGACAAGGGGGCACGGGGGGCTCAAGCTCTGCCAGGGCAAATTGAAGTTGGAGAGCAGCAAAAACTTCTTTGCAGAGAGAGTGCTCAGGCATTGGAATGGGCTGCCCAGAGAGGGGGTGGATTCCCCATCCCTGGAGGTTTTTCAACTGAGCTTGGCCATGGCACTGAGTGCCATGATGTGGTAAAGGGACTGGAGTTGGCCCAAGGGTTGGACTTGATGATCTGGGAGGTCTTTCCCAACCCAATCCATTCTATGATTCTATGAAACCTCTCCAGGGAATGCTGCTCCTGTGCACTCTGTCTCCTGGAGGTGCTGGCATCACACAGGGGCTCTGGGAGGACAGACACATCCATGGCACTGACTGATGGACAGGAGGTGCCACCCAGCACAAAAACAGCTTTCTGGGAACTGGAAGGTGCCCATACAGCCTTAGAAAGGAATTCTATTTAAACCATCACTGCCCTTCTGTTTCTGAGAGATGCATTTTGGAGACCACCCAGTTTTGTTTAATTCTTTATACCCTGACCTAAAGAAAAAATTCCTCACAGCCTGGGGAATTGCACGTTCAATGGGAGCAGGAAAGAAACAGGAGGGATGGATTAAAAATACATATGCTTTAGGAAAATAATGGGCCCCCTTTGCTCCCACATGTACAATGGGCATATTTAACAATGGGGCTTCTTAATTTGTGCTGTATGTGAAATTGTTTTACAAGGGGTGCCAATGTGCCCTTAGATTAGGAAGGTGCCATCCTACAGCCTCTGTGCAGGCAAGGAAAGGGGAAAAAGGGAAAAAAGGAGAGAGAAAAGGAAATTACAGCACAGAGATGGTGGCAGGAGTTTGTGGGAAAGCTGAAACAAATGCACAGCAAAACTGCTCATGTTGGTGACTCTGCTCGAGGCTTTGTCAGTTCCCCCCATCCTCATCTCTCTCTGGTGCTCTGGGGCTTTCCAAATGGGAATGCAACTCATGGAAAATGATGTCACATGGACAATAAGCCAGGGCCCCCTTTGTTACAGAGAGAAGCCAGACAAAAGGAGAGACCTGGATAGCAGCAGCACAAGGCAAACCCTGCTCACTTCCAAAGTGGACAAGGAAGGCATCCAAAGGTCTCACTAATTCCCACCTGCCCATGCCCATACTTGTTTTTTCTTACTCCTACAAGTTTCTGTTGTCAGGCTGGTACAACACCCAGTACAGCAGTGCCTTGGCCCACTGGTGACCAGGACCACAAACAACAGCACTGGGGGACACAAAGATCCCAAAATTGCCCCAGAGGGTGATGGGCACTGACCAGGCTCCCCAGGGCAGTGGGCACAGCCCCAAGGCTGCCAGATCTCCAGCCCAGAGGGGCTCCAGAATCATGGAATGGTTTGGGTTGGAAGGGACCTTAAAGCCCATCCAGTGCCACCCCCTGCCATGGGCAGGGACACCTCCCACCAGCCCAGGGTGCTCCAAGCCCTGTCCAACCTGGCCTTGGACACTCCCAGGGATGGGGCAGGGGTTTGAGGACAGTGATTTGAGGTCAGGTGACCCTGCAAGGACCATCTCAGCACACCAACAGCAGGACTGGCTGTTCTCACCTCCAAGAGTTTCCCATGCTCCTCTGCTACACGAATTTACATCACAAATATACAATTTAAATGCATCCCTTGGGCCATATGGCTCAGCTACTTGTTCTGCAGAGCCAAGAAAAGTGACACTTACCTTGTGAACACTGGTCCAAGAACTTGGGAAAAAGAAGCCTAAAAAACCAAAAAAGTTTGTTTATCAAGAATGGGTATTATTATTTAAATCAAACACTTACATTCAGCTGGACACTGAGAGCTACAATCTCACCAACCAAACCATTTTCATGCTTCCTTTCCTCATTCCATACAACTGGAACATTCCCACAATTTTTCCAGGGTTTCTTCCCCAAAAACTCGTCCTGTAGATGGTTTTCATTGTCCAATGGATTTAACAGCTAATTCCCACCATGCCATCTATTCTGTATTCCAGGGAGTCAGAAAGGCTTTGGCATTACTGTAATTCTTATTTAAATAACAGGAATTTTAAGCTTGCCCTAAAGGAATTTTTCTTCCAAGCATGGTGGGAACTCTTCATAGAGATTGTAATAATAATAATAATGCCAATTTCTGGTGCTGTGTCAGACAGGTGACAATTATTTTTATAATTATAAAACTTTCTCATGCATACAAAGCTCCAGAGAGAGTATTTCACCTGTCCCCCTTCAGCTCTCTCTCCCCCTGCCTTGGTCTGTTAGTCAAAAAGAGTTTTAGGGAAAATTTTTTAAGGAAAAGTTTCACCCCAGGCTCAGGCAAGAGCCAGATCTCTACAGGAATGAACTCTGAGGCAGGAAAGGGGTTTGATTTTTCTTGACTACAAAAGTTTCAAGGCAAATATTGAATCCACTCTTGGCCACTCTCAGTGAAAACGCCACAGCTGCCCAAGTGCAAGAGCTGCCACTGGCACCGTGTGGCTATTTGGGAAATCCTGAGCAGAACAAAGTTCAAAGCAGGACATAAATAACCCACAGCACAGGCTGAGGCTCTCCCTTCACTGCTCTGGCACTGCAGGTGAAAGCACTGCAGGCTGTGCTGCTGTAAATACTGCAGCAGGACTAGTAATAGTTAGTGAGTTATAAAGAAACCAGGAATGGAACTTGTCTTCCCTGTAATTATGGAAAGCACAAGTTCCAACAGCACTCCAGCCCCAGCTCACCAAGGTTTTATGTAGTCTTTGTTATTCAGTTATAATCTTTGTCAGGGAGACAAGAAGCAGCAGCAAGATAAGGTCTATTATTGACTACTGCAAAGCACAAGCAGCACATTATTGGTCAGTGGTTGGGAACAGGCAGGAAGTGCCAGGATTGCACTTGGATAAAGTGCTTGGGCAGTTCACCTCTAAGCTGTGGGGCACAAACAGAAGCAATGCCAACAACTCTGAGAACTCTATCTGCTTCAACTTACTTTGATCAACTCAGCTGCAGGGCATAATTAAAACATTGGAGTGTTACAATCTTACAGAGAGAAGTGAGCAGTTATTCCCATGTTTGCTCGAGTCTGGAGCACACAAATCCACTGTGGAACTTGCAAATGTCACGGCCTTGGCTCAGGGAGTGTTTCCTCCCCACCCTGGCCCTGCAGTAGCCCAGGAGAGCAGAGTTAACACTTGCAGTGCTTTGGCTTCCCTGCTTTGTCACTCTCTGCCACTCAGTTGGGAATTGCTTCCCTTCAGGTCCGTTTTTAAAGGCTGGAAAGTCTTTTTTTAATATCCCAAAGCAGTGACACAATCAGTAACCCAATGCACCTCTCAAGTTTCAGTCCAGCTCACAAAAAGATTGTAAGAAACAGAATTATTCAGGACTGTCCAATAATACAAAGTCCTCACCTCTGTATTTTAGCAGGTTTTGTTTGTTCTTCCAGAAGCCAAACTTTCATTCATATCATCTATAATTATATACCTTGTTGAAACCAAGTATCATCCTGATAAATCAAAGAGCACTTCCAAGTTCACCCAAATCTCATGAAACACTTAAATGGCATTTAACCACCAGATAACCCTAATTATTATAGAAGTGATCTCATAAACACACCTCTCTGTTTTGGAGCTGGTAGAACTGTTCCAAAGCCTACCTGTGCTCCATGTAGCAGCTCAGAGGCTCCACACAGGTGTTGACAGCTCCAATGAGGAAGGAAGACCTCACAGCTGGGTCAGGGTGAGTTTGCAGAGCTTGCACAACCTCAATAACATCAGTGTACCTGGAGGGAAACCAAAGAAATGTGGGTTCAGAAGAACGATGGTCCCACCACCCAGGTAGAAATCCATCACTTGCAAGAAGGTTGGATTACTAAAAAAGTCCACTGAAACAGTGAGAAAGCAGCTCAAAACTTGGCAAATCCACACTGATTAAGCAAATCCAAGCAAATCAAGCTGATATTGGAAATAAATTATTGACAACTACAGAGAGAAAAGCAATATGAACTTTGCACTGGAAAGTTCAGCTTTGAGGAAGCACAAAGAGCATAATAAGTTACATTTGGTGCCAAGAATATTAGGCATAATTCAAGTAAAAAAAAAACAAATAAAAAAGCAACATCTCCCACCTATCAGCATGCCAGTTTAAAGATGCTTCTATAATTAATGTGTTCATTTCCTATTCACTGCTTCAGGAACTGCTTTGGGGTCATGTTTGTGTGATCACCAAGTTTAAGTGAACCTGAGGTTGAATTTCAGGTGTTTATTTCTCATCCTGTCACAACCTTTTCTCAAAACTGTACTGTCAGTTATGAAGTTACTGGATTATTTAGAGAACTGCAGCTAAACTAAACCTGCCTACACCAATTTTCAGCTATCCAGAAAGAGTGGGAAACCTCCAATTAGCTGTTCCTGCAGCCACTGCTGCTACTCTTTGGCTCATTGCTGGACTTCACCCCACTCCTGCTAAGTCTGAGAAACAAAAATAAAATTCTGTCTCTAGCATGGAAAAAGAAATGATGATTTTCAGCACTATTAGAATGGTTCATAATTAAAACAAGCTGAACTCCAGGTATCTGCGGATGAACTCTTGATTCCCTGGGAAACAAAACCATTCCAGTCAGGTTAGGGTGGTGCATCCCTCGTGGTTTATGTCACCTTCTGGTGACTCAAATAGAGGGGGAAAACTTCCTGCAGATGACTCTGGTTCTCAAATGCTACACTGGAGGTGGAAATGTCAAACAGAGGTGGCTCAGAGTCTTCACCTTCATTCCACAAGAAAACTGGCATTTATCCAAAATATATTAGCAAGTGTTACTCTAGTACTCCAGTACAAGTGTTACTCTGCTGCTCCACAGCAGAGTTCTGCGAGCCTGCCTTGTGCTGGCAGTGCCAGAGGTCACAGAGTCACAGAAGGGTTTGGACCTTTAAACTCCATCTGATTCCACCCCATGGGCAGGGACACCTCCCACCAGCCCAGGTTGCTCCAAGCCCTGTCCAACCTGGCCTTGGACACTCCCAGGGATGGGGCAGCCACAGCTTCTCTGCCCAACCTGGGCCAGGGCCTCACCAGCCTTACTGGTAGGAANAGTTCTGCGAGCCTGCCTTGTGCTGGCAGTGCCAGAGGTCACAGAGTCACAGAAGGGTTTGGACCTTTAAACTCCATCTGATTCCACCCCATGGGCAGGGACACCTCCCACCAGCCCAGGTTGCTCCAAGCCCTGTCCAACCTGGCCTTGGACACTCCCAGGGATGGGGCAGCCACAGCTTCTCTGCCCAACCTGTACCAGGGCCTGCCACCCTCACAGGGAGGCATTTCTATTTATTATTCCGTCNCTGCACTCGCTGCAGCAGCTCCACGTCCTTGGGCTGTTGTTGCCCAGGGCTGGGGCAGCTCTGGGGCGTTTGAGGGCTCCCCTGAGGGGGCACAGGGGCACAATCCCCCTGTCCTGCCCTGCGGCCCACAATGTAGGACCACCCAGGGCACAGGGAGGCTGGGCTGGGAGTGCCCACTGCTCCCACAGCACTGAAGGAACCACATGCACACCTGTTTTCCCAAAGGAGCAACAAGCAATAAAATGAAGAGCTGCAGAAAGGCTTCATTTAGCACAGACATAAAACAGAATTCCCTGAGTGTCACAGCACAGAAATTAAATGGGAAAGTTTAAAAACACCTGGGAAATGGGAGGAAATGGAAAAATCCCTTATTCTGTGCCACAGCAGCAAGAGTTTCAAACACTCACCCCTGCAGGACCACCAGGAGCCTCCTGTAGTTTTTGGGGTGCAGGGCCTGGCTCTGCTGAACTTCCAGGAGCCCAGACAGGAACCTCTGGAAGTGGCTGGCACTGAAACATTCCGGGCTGTCCATGGTCTGCCGATACAACATCCACCTGAAGGGCACCAAACCAGGAGATCTGTGACATGATGGCTCTGGTTTCCTTTGGTTTGGAAGCAACAGAGCGAAAATGGGTTCGACAAGCCCCAAGAATCCACATCTCTCACCATCTCATCATCAGCTCATTCCACCTCACCACGTGGGAAAGGAGGAGAACTTCGCTTTCTATCCTTTCCAGAATAAGCACATTCTTTACATAACTGCCAGAAAGGGGTTTTTTGGTTTGTTGTTTTTAATAAAACAATGTTCAACAGCTTTTGTCACAGCTGTGCATCACAGGGTCAGTCTGAGCACCATCAGTGATGCAGTAAACAAAAATGATACAAATTCGAGTCAGAGGAGTCTGGGCATGAAAATGTTTCACTGCCAGACTGGAAAATAACACTGACATTTGCAGGAAACATGATTGAATGTATTATTATACAACCTTCAAAAGTCACCTTCCATGTTTGCCCTATAACAAAACACAAAACTGCTCTGAATCAACTCGATAATATCAAGACACTGAGTTAAAAGTGAAAAACCACTGCAGAAATGACTAAGATCAAATGCTGAGGTGGCTGCAAGATTTAAAAGGATAAGAGTTCCTTTTTCTGGTTTTCCAGAAGCTCCATCAACACACACAATAAAAAATTCCTTCAGCAGATTTATCTTACATACAATAGATGTCCTGAATGCACCTCCTGCTCCTGCAGAACAGAAATCAGGTCAGATTAAAATGGTGCTGTGGCAAGGACTGCTGGCACAGCCTTTTCTCCAAAATAAAGGGAAGCTCTTCACTCATTTCCTTCAAGTTGTAACACCTTCTACACTTGCCTAAGGCAGGATTCATTTGCCATTCCAAGGTGATTCCTGCCAGTTGTAAGCTCAGTGTTATTCCAGGTACATATCAGAGCTACAGTGGTACCTAAAGTGGTTTACTTAACAACAAGGAAATCTTCTGTGCTATTTTTCTGTTTAAATGTCTAAAATTTAAAAGCAAATCTACCTGAGAGCAGAGTTAAGTGAAATCCCTGAAGTAACAGACCCTACAGGACCTTAAAGATATTTATGGAATTTGTTCTTGTGACACATCTGTTTAGAAATCAGGTTTAAAAATAAGAAATAAATGCTGGTATTTAACCCTGTGAGGCTGGTTTTTGGTGCCAGCAGGGCTGTACCAACCTGCCATGCTCCTTGGTGAAGGTTACCAGGAAAGCACAGAGGTCGCTGGAGCGGCAGCCGGGGAGTCCTGTCAGGATGGTGATGATCACCTGGAACAGGGACAGGGATCACATCAGAAAGGGGCTACAACAGCCACAAACACCTCAGGCATCTGTGCTGACAAAATCTTAAATCTCACCACAAAATGAAGTGGCAGCAACCACAGAAACACTGGAAAAAGTATCAAATACTTNCTTCCAGACAGTGCTGAGGTCACCTCTCAGCCTCCTCTTCTCCAGCACAAACACCCCCAGCTCCCTCAGCCTCTCCCCACAGCACTTGTGCTCCACTCCCTTCTCCAGCCTCGTTGCTCTTCTCTTCCAGAGAAGAGAAAGTTCGTTTTCTGTGGTGAAAAGGGCACATTCAAATACATTTTTCTTTCTTTTTTAAACACACCTTATCTTTCTTTTTTAAACCAACCTTAAAATCAGATTTAAAAACATTCAGAAGGGTTATGAATTAAGTGTCAGTATGGCCCCTGAAGCAGATCCCAGGAAATAAGTCTGCCATCACACTGCAATATTCCAAGAGAAGTTTTATATTCCTGCTGCTTGGACTTTCTTGCTTTCAGCAGATTTCAAATGCTGGGAAGTTCCAAGGAAATATTTTCTCTGAAAATGCTATTTCAAGCACACCTTAAGTTGGCCAATTGTTATTGCCCCTATAGAGAAAGGAGTGTTCTACAGATAATATCAGCAAATGTTAAATATCATGTGCTACCTCCATGCTATTTAAAGGACTTTTATGTTCCAGGGAACAATTCAGTTAAATTATTCAGCAATTCATAAAAACAAGCAGCTGTTTCAGGGAGAATTCTCTCTGGACATCAGAGAAAACTGCTCATTGCAAGATTTACACCTTCTTTTCTGCCTCTGGCTGAGAGGCCACTTGCACTTCCAAAACATTAAGTGGAAAAGAATTGAATATGTAACCAGGAAATCAAAACAGAGCAATTTATTCTACAAAACAGAGTAGAAACCAGTTCAGTGGGAACTGGTGCTACTGGAGGAGGCAGAGCATGGCTGGACGCCCAGCGGTGCTTTTATTACACTACAACACAACTAAGGCCAGGATATTTGTCATGTATTCTGCACTAGGAATTGCTGTGAGTTCATAGAATCATAGAATGGATTGGGTTGGAAAAGACCTCCCAGATCATCAAGTCCAACCCATGGGCCAACTCCAGTCCCTTTACCACATCATGGCACTCAGTGCCACGGCCAAGCTCAGCTGAAAAACCTCCAGGGATGGGGAATCCACCCCCTCTCTGGGCAGCCCATTCCAATCCCTGAGCACTCTCTCTGCAAAGAAGTTTTTTCTGCTCTCCAACTTCAATTTCCCCTGGCAGAGCTTGAGCCCCCCGTGCCCCCTTGTCCTATTGCTGAGTGCCTGGGAGAAGAGACCAACCCCCACCTGGCCACAACTTCCCTTCAGGCACTTCCAGACAGTGCTGAGGTCACCTCTCAGCCTCCTCTTCTCCAGCACAAACACCCCCAGCTCCCTCAGCCTCTCCCCACAGCACTTGTGCTCCACTCCCTTCTCCAGCCTCGTTGCTCTTCTCTGGCCCCGCTCCAGCCCCTCAATCTCTTGCCTCAACTCAGGGGCCCAGAACTCAACACAACACTCAAGGTGTGGCCTCCCCAAGGCAGAGGCCAGGGGAAGGCTCACTGCCCTGGGCCTGCTGGCCACGCTACTTTGGATCCAGGCCAGGATGCCATTGGCCTTCTTGGCCACCTGGCCACACTGGTGGCTCCTCTTGAGCTTCCTGTCCCTCAGTCCCCCCAGGTCCCTTTCTGCCTGGCTGCTCTCCAGCCACTCTGTGCCCAGCCTGGAGCGCTGCAGGGCTTGGGGTGGCCAAAGGGCAGGACCTGCACTTGGCCTTGTTGAACTCCAGCCCATTGCAATCAGCCCATCTCTCCAGTCTCTCCAGATCCCTCTGCAGAGCCCTCCTGCTCTCCAGCAGGTCGACACTCCCTCCCAACTTGGTGTCATCAGCAAATTTGCTGCTGATGGACTCAATCCCCTCATCTGAATCATCACTAAAGATGTTAAACAGGACTGGACCCAACACTGATCCCTGGGGACACCACTGGTAACCAGCTGGATGCAGCTCCATTCACCAGCACTGAGAATTGCTGTGAGTTGTTCCATATTCCGCCCTAGGAATTGCTGGAGTTTCTCCTCACCTTGTGCCCCTGTGCTGTGCCCTCAGGAGGGGGCTCTGGCTGCTGCAGCACCACAGGAAGATGTGCCCTCAGCACGGGCTCGGTGCTGACGCTGCTGACGGTGAAATGTCGCACAAACCTTGAAAAACATAAAAGGTTCCTTCTCTTACAACCACGAGCAAAACATTTCATTCACAAAAATAGCTGGGGAATTACTAAAGCAGGATTATTAAAAGGTCAGATTAGAGAGGAAATCATTCATCCCACAACAGAAATATCTCTAGCCATTTTTAGATGGCTGTCACAGCCACCCAAACACTTTTGTGTCATTGCTGACAAAACTCATCCCTTGAACACAAAAATAATTTCTCACCTCTCCAATTCTGGAAGGGCAGCAGATATTTTCAGCTCCCTGCATCTTTCCCCAGAAGGAAAAGACAAGGCATTAAAGAGCTTCTGAACACTGGAATGCCTAAAAGAAGCAAATTAATTAATTGGTTAGTTAAAGGAGAAGCCTAAAAATGTGTCTTCTTTAAACCACATGGCTACATATTAAATGGTAGCAAAAAATAGAGTGTTGCACTAACAGTGCAACAATTTCTTCTTGAATTATTATCAAAATCAGTGAGTAACAGCATTTTTCTGATGGCAGCACACAGTTCATGTGTCACTGCACTGCACTGGCATCAACTTACAGTCTCTTTTGTTCCACGGACAGGAATTCCTCCTGGACAACCCTTAAAGATAATCCTGAGCTTGTCTGGTTTTGCCACGAGGAGAAAACCTGGAACAAACCAGAGCTGTGCATGAGCATCACCACTGCCCAAAAATTTGCTTTCAGTTTGTTTAGGGATTGGTTTTGTGTTCACATTTTCATTAAATATTGCACAACAACACTGGTTTGGCTGCAAGAATTGCCCAGAGAAGCTGTGGCTGCCTCTGGATCCCTGGGAATGTCCAAGGCCAGGTTGGATGGGGCTTGGAGCAACCTGGGCTGGTGGTACTGGATGGTCTTCAAGGTCCCTCCCAACC
Organism: Sakesphorus luctuosus; assembly: GCA_013396695.1. NCBI lineage: Eukaryota > Metazoa > Chordata > Aves > Passeriformes > Thamnophilidae > Sakesphorus > Sakesphorus luctuosus. The sequence goes on along the minus strand of VWZD01008013.1, from coordinate 100,578 downwards.
CAAACCATTCCATGAACTCAAACGATGGAAAAATTCTCTCCAGGCTGGATTTTGTAATCTTGTCCTGGACTGGAAGTGCCTTAAGAGTAATTTTATTGAAATGGTTTAATTTTCCCTGATAAAAATGTAGGTGTTTATGCCCCAGTGCTGAACAGCAGGACTGAATTCATACAAGTCTCTTTTAAGCAGTATTGTAATTTATTGTAATTTCCACGAGGTAAAATTGCAGCAATCATGTCTAGAAATTGAAGAAAAACTCTGTTCCTCCCCCAAAAGCAAAGGGAGCCCTTCATTTCCCCAGGGAATGATGTTTTGGCTCCCATCCTGTTGCTCCAGCCAAGGCACATTAATCTGACTGGCACTGGGAACCCAGAAATCAGATTCAGATGAATCACAGTTGTGGCAGTGTTTGGTATTTCCCTCCTTTTCCTAAGGAAAGGCAACAGCCATTGTCATTTTTCACAATAACTTTCTGCAAGACAAAACAACCTGGGGGGAGGAGGGGACACAACTGCTTTCCATTAACAAATCAGCATCACAGACACAGGGGCAGGAGATAAAAACCATCAAAGGAAAATATCCCTCTGATACAAACAAAGGCAATATTGCCTGGGCAGAAACATCCAGGCAACCAAAAGAATAAAAAGCCACTTCAAAACATGGAGAAGGGGACTGAAAGAAAAGCCCAGGAGGGATGGAAAGAAGGAATGGTCAAGGGAAAATTGTATTCTGTAGGAGGGGAAGGGTTGGGGATAAAGTGAAAACACAGGTCAGGCAAAGAACTAAATGGAAATAAATGAGGCCTTTTTGTAAAACTTAATGGAAGTTTGAAAAAGAGCTGCTGTGGCTTTAGAGAAGGTGAAGGGAATGAGAGAAATCAGCCTAAATAAATCTTCCTCCCATCCCCATTAGATTGAGGAAGTGAAAGGTTTTGTCCCATCCTCACAGAGCTGCAAACCAGACCAGCTCTGTGTGCTCCAAATCCTGATTTTTTCATTAACCCAGATCTGGAGCAACAGGAGTTGCCATTCCCTGTTCCCAGGTTTGGAACAATCCCAGCACAGGTACAGTGAGTGAGGGATCATGCCAGGTAATTTAGGAGATTAAAACCAGCACCTACATCTTAGGGAATCTTTGTACTCTGGGAGACTTTAATGGCACACAGAATTTCAGGAAGAATTTTGGTGGAAATCAATAAATGCCTGAAGGTAAATACTGACAAAATACAATCAAAAGTTTCCAGGGCTCACCCAGTTCAGGTGCACTCCATCTGATAGAGAGGTTTTGTTCATGAAAGAACATCTTTAAGACAAAAGATTTGTTTCATCTACTTGAATTTGAGCAAAGCAACTGGTGTGGTGCCAGATGAGAAAATTAAACTGCCCAGACTGAGCCTGAGTGAAGCAAAAAGTGAGTTCCAAAGGGGGCAGGAATAAAGAGCTCCAAGGAAAAGCAGCAGAGGGTGGGGAAATGCCCTGGGACATCCTCTGCCAGGGATTTGGGAATCTGAAGTGAACATTTTGGGGAGCTGAGCTGGGACACAGCTGGGAGATGTCTCAGAGAAAACTGAATCTACTGTGAGAATGAAAGAAACATTCTGGGAGGAAATGGGAGGGAAAACCAGGAGGAATTTAAGTAGAAAAGCAAAAACGAGCATGGAAATGTTCCTAAAATCAGCTGGAATATCAGGGGGCAGCAAGGAAGGAGCTGAAGGGCTGTGTGTCTGTGAATCCAAGGCAGCAGTAAAGGCAAACCAAGGGGACCTCAGAACATTTTCTGAGCAGGGAATTGTTAATGCACAGGAAACAAACCCCCTGATCTCAGACACTGCACACAGTTTGGATGCCTAGAGCCAAAACACTGATCAAAACAAAAGCATTACCACAGTCAGAAGGCAAGAGAACTTTTTATAGGCATAGATTAAAAAGGATCTGGTTTTATTTTATTAGACAAAATAAGGCAGAAAGAATAGGTCTGAAATTTTTGAATGTCTCAAGGATACTTCTGAGTATCTCAAGGATGTGTGCTGGGAGAGAAGAGAAAAATAAAACACATCTAAAAGCAGGACTAATAAAATAGGCTGAAAATTCAAACCCAAACAAACACATTCCCAACCATTCATAGAGTGGAAGGAATTCAAACACTTAAGATAAAACAGGGAGATGTTTCATGGTGTCATTAATACTTCCAGTGGGGACTACTCACTGAGCTAGGAGGTCTGTCCCAGTCCAGAGTGGTGATCCCATCCCAAAAACCTTGGGAAGCCCTGAGATCTCCAGGCTTAGTTCCTCAAAAGCACTATTGTTCCCAGGCTGTGGTTATTGAGGTCTCTGCACTCAGAGAACAACTCAGGGCCATGAGGGAGCCTTAAAACCTTCACAGAACCTCCCCAAGGAGCCCCATCCCAGTGTCTGACACGGGGAAACACAATGGAAGCTCTGCCATTCCATGGGAATAGTGCAGCCAATTCCAGTGGCACAGCAGTGCTGGCCTGGAATTCTGCTCCAGGAAAGCAGCTTGGAGAGCACTAACTGCCTTCAGGAGGTCATGGATGGAAGCACTGGGGGACCATCAAGGCTGGAGAAGGGACTGGAGCACCAGTGCTGTGGGGAGAAGCTGAGGGAGCTGGGGGTGTTTGTGCTGGAGAAGAGGAGGCTGAGAGGTGACCTCAGCACTGTCTGGAAGTGCCTGAAGGGAAGTTGTGGCCAGCTGGGGGTTGGTCTCTTCTCCCAGGCACTCAGCAATAGGACAAGGGGGCACGGGGGGCTCAAGCTCTGCCAGGGCAAATTGAAGTTGGAGAGCAGAAAAAACTTCTTTGCAGAGAGAGTGCTCAGGCATTGGAATGGGCTGCCCAGAGAGGGGGTGGATTCCCCATCCCTGGAGGTTTTTCAGGTGAGCTTGGCCGTGGCACTGAGTGCCATGATCTGGTGACGGGACTGGAGTTGGCCCAAGGGTTGGACTTGATGATCTGGGAGGTCTTTTCCAACCCAATCCATTCTATGATTCTATGATCAAACTCCACAGCACCATCAGCCCCAGAAAGCCACCCACGAATCCAAGTTCCTCACACAAGGAAGGTCATGGAAGCAGGAGCCATGAAGGGCTGGGAATGGCTGGGAAGGATCACTCTGCAAGGCAGATGGCACAGGTCACACAGAGAAACAGTGTTCCTGGCTGGGAGACACTCTGGTGATCTCAAAGCAGTGGATTTTATACTGATTCTATGATGAAAAGGTGTTGTTTGCGAAGGCTGATGAAAGAAAAACCTTGAACTTTCTCTTTAATTACTCATCAGGCAACAAGCTTTAGTAGCTCAACTTCTGTGAGAGGTAAAGCCCTTCTCTCCAAACTCAGTGAATGCAGACACCACCAAATCCACCCTTGTGTCTCACCCCAAACACACACAGGAATCGTGTGGTTTCTCCCCACCCAAACCCATCTTCTTTTCCTTTACCTGTGAGTAAAAAGCTTTATAAATCTTCCTTTTGGGGAAAAGTGCAATCATCAAGAAGTTGTTCTGGGTATGGAATTCAACTGGTAGGTGAGGGAGCAGGGAAGTTTTGAAGTCTATGAAAAGAGCAGCAACAACACTGTTGGAATCCTACAAGAGGAAGAAACAGGACAAGTTGTAATTAACAGCTCCTGAAAGTGAAAAAGGCTTAACACATGAAATAGCAGAGATGGGAACTGCTCCAGCCATGGCCAGGCATAAAGACCAGAGCATTCCATCATTTCCATTTCCCTCATTTACAAATTTTGTCTTGTATTGAAAAGAAAAACCTGAATTTTAATATCTACTCTTCTCCCCCCATGAAAAACTAGAGCTTTCCTCTGTTAATGCTTCACAACAAACTCTCCTTCATCTCCCCCCACATGTGTCTGCCACAGAACTACGTGAAGAATGAATTAAATGCCAGCTAAAAATCCCGGAATTTTGGGGCCACTGTAAACTTTTTGTGCTCTGGAGTATCTGACCTGAAAGAACCACCTGAACAAGGCACAACTCTCAGGCCTGTCATTCCAAGTGCAGCTCACTGGCATGGTGGGAGTGTCCTGTTTCTCTCAGATTGTTTAATGAGCACAAATTCTACCAAATTCCTTGGTTTTCCCCCTGAATTGTCTTCACTACAGGATGCTGAAGCTCCCAGGTTGTGTCTCCCTCCCAAGCACTGAGCTCAGGTTGTCCAATTTTCTTCTGTAAAACCCTGAGCCTTGGATTGTTTGGGTTGTTTTTTACTTTGTTTTGTTTTCCCCTGATTAGATGTCCCACTCCTGGAAGTGTCCAAGGTCAGGTTGGACAGGGCTTGAAGCACCCTGGACAGGTGGGAGGTGTCCCTGCCCATGGCAGGGGGTGGGATGGGATGAGCTTTAATGTCCCTCCCAACCCAAACCAGCCTGGGATTCTGGGATTCTAAGACAGTTTAACTGAAAGAGGAAAGTTGGTTGTCTTTTGTTGCAACCCCAAAGTTCTGCTGTTTTGGGTTAAATCGAGGTTTTTTTAGCTACTTTAATGTCTCAACATACCAAATCTTGAGAAGAAAAAGCTCAAGCTGGGAAACTGTTACATAAGAATTTCTATAAATGCAGAGACATTTGCAAACAGAATCTTCATCCTGTGCTGACTGAGGGATTAATTACAAAAATAATCCTCTCAAAGTCATTGAGGTGACTGAAGAACACATAAAAAATATTCTCCTAAGAAAGAACAATTTCTCCTACGAAAAAATGGCTTTTGGAACAGAATCCACAGATCCTGCAGGATGGCTCAGAGGTTTCCAGGGAAGTGGCTAAAAGGCCAACTCATCCACGCTGCAGTCTGCATGGGAAGTGTCCAACAAACAGGCTCCTCCTCCTGGAAAACATCTGGGGTTCCACAAACTGAAAAAGCTGCAGAGCAGCAGCAACAACCCCCATGGCCATGACGTGAAGAGCACCCAGTGCCAAGCCTTGCAAGATGCTGTGAAATCTAAATATTACTTGGTAATATTTGCTGCTGAATGGCCCAAATCCCCCCTGCCCTCTGTGCTCTCCATGTCCAGGAGGATTTCAGGATTTCAGGAGCAGCTCAGTGCCCAGTTTCTCAGCATGTGTTGAAGCAGAAATGCAGAGATTTTCAAGTTCAAAAGCAGCAGGAGGTGACAGAACTGCTGAGAAACTGCACTTGGTATCTTTTATTTTAAACCCAGCCTTAAATTATCTTTCCTTTTCCATCCATATTGTTGCAGTAACCCTTGGAAAAAGCAACTAACAATCCCCCTGCTCCTCTTGTCGCTTGTGAGCAGTTCAAACCTCCCCAAGTCAGTAGGACAGTGACACTCCCCCCCTGTCAAGGCTCAGCCTCACTCAGGATCTGGCACTCCACAGGCATGGCCCAGCCCCAGGACTAGCAACTTCCATCAAAGTGAGTGTCTTGACTTAACAACAGAAGGAAGGTCAGTGTTAAAATAGCTGCTAAAGCTACAAGGGGCATGGCCAAGAAAAGGCAGCCAAGGTGGGACACTCTATGCTGTTGTGTTTGCACCTCAGCAGAGTCACACTCGGGGTGAGGATTTTACTGCTGAAATCCCACATTGCTGCTGGAGGGCACGGCACAGATGGGCAATGCTGGACCCGAACACAAGAGAAACGAAAGGAAACTGATTTTCACAGGATTTATGGAGCAGTAACCAACCCAATATTGAGTGTTGTGTTCAGTTCTGGGTCCCTCAGTTGAGGCAAGATCTTGAGGGGCTGGAGCGGGGCCAGAGAAGAGCAACGAGACTGGAGAAGGGAGTGGAGCACAAGTGCTGAGGGGAGAGGCTGAGGGAGCTGGGGGTGTTTGTGCTGGAGAAGAGGAGGCTGAGAGGTGACCTCAGCACTGTCTGGAAGTGCCACAGCAGGGAACTTGTGGCCAGCTGGGGGTTGGTCTCTTCCCCCAGGCACTCAGCAATAGGACAAGGGGGCATGGACCAAGGGTTGGACTTGATGATCTGGGAGGTCTTTTCCAACCCAATCCATTCTATGATTCTATGAAATAACCTCTTTTTCACCCCAAAGAAGGGAATGTTAACCCAGAGTATCTGCCTCGAGCAGGACAATCAGCTGAGCTGCCAACAGGAACCCCTCAGCTCCCCCTGAGCCACAACTCTGCTCTGGTGGCCAAGGGAAGGATTCAGACAAATGTGGATAATAAAAGGCAGAATTTCACCCTCCAAAACACCAGGTGACACCAGAACAGCCTGAGCTTTGCTCTGTCCATCACCTCACACTGGGGGGTGTTTCTGAATGCTCTTCAGTTTTTCTTTTAATCAATTCTTACACTGTTATCACCACACTGCTAACCCAGACTCACCTAGAATTCTTTCCTCCCTACTCACTAATCACCAATTTAAGTTAATCAGCACCCAAAGTGTGGAGCTTTGCATCAGTTATTACAGACACACAAGTAAAAGTGAAATAAGAAATTAGGCTGAAATGGAAGTTTTGTGCCAGGACTCTCCAGAATTACTGTTAAAAATGGATAAAATACTACGGCACTAAGAGCAGAGAGAACACTCACCCCATCACAGGGGGAGACGGAGCTCATACAGACACACAAGTAAAACTGAAATAAGAAATTAGGCTAAAATGGAAGTTTTGTGCCAGGACTATCCAGAATTTCTGTTAAAAATGGATTCAAGTTGATGGCAGCAAGAGCAGCCAAAACGCCCCATCACAGAGGGAGATGGAGCTCATACAGACACACAAGTAAAAGTGAAATAAGAAATTAGGCTAAAATGGAAGTTTTGTGCCAGGACTCTCCACAATTACTGTTAAAAGTTGATTAAATACTATGGCACTAAGAGCAGAGAGAACACTCATCCCATCATAGGGGGAGATGGAGCTCATACAGACACTCAAGTAAAACTGAAATAAGAAATTAGGCTGAAATGGAAGTTTTGTGCCAGGACTATCCAGAATTTCTGTTAAAAATGGATTAAAGTTGATGGCAGCAAGAGCAGCCAAAACACTCACCCCATCATAGAGGGAGATGGAGCTCATGTGGCTCTTGGGGATGGAAATGCTGCCGTGGTGGGGGTGAGCAAAGAGGATCCCATCAGAGAAGAAGTGCAGTTTGCCTGGAATTGAATGAAAAATAATTGCATTAATTGTACATCAACATTCCTGATGATGCCATGGAATGATGGAAACAAATCCACGTTCTTGCGGGATTTGTTTATATTGAACAAGCAGTAAATCTGGGGGAGATTTGGAGGAGTTTGTGGAGCACAACCATTCCATCTCCACTGGATCTCACTCTCCTGGAATCACAACACAACTGAATTCCACCCCCTGGAGCCACTTCTCATAAATATTTTAGGGTGTTTTTTTTCTTTAAAAGCTCCCCAAAATTCCATCCTGTTGAATTTTGAACTTCCAGAAATACAAAACTAACAATGTAAAACTCAGGAAAAGCTCAAATCCAAAATAACTGAACATTTAAACAATGAACAAATTGTTGAAGTGGAAAAATTAAAGACTGTTCAGATTTCATTTAAAAGAAAACCTTAAGTTAAAAACTGAATTTTAAATTAAAATTAACTTCGAATTTACATTAAAAATCCAAATCCAAAATAAGTGAGAATTTAAACAATGAACAAATTGTTGAAGTGGAAAAATTAAAGACTGTTCAGATTTCATTGAAAGGAAAACCTTAAGTTAAAAATTGAATTTTAAATTAAAATTCACTTGGAATTTACATTAAAGTTAACATTTCATTTTAAGCTTTAACAGTTTCAATTGTCCACTTAAATATTATAATGATTTTTAAATTGTCCACCTAAATATTTGTTATGGGTTAGAGACAATACTATAACAAGGTTTAAATTTCCCACTCAAACATCAGAAAAATGCTGAAATATTTCACTTAAACATTGGAAAAATGCTTAAATATTCCACTTAAATGATTAATTCTTCCACTGAAACATTCAAAAAATGTTTCCAGTTTCCACTGAAACATTCAAAAAATGTTTCCAGTTTCCACTGAAACATTCAAAAAATGTTTCCAGTTTCCACTTAAACATTATAACAAGGTTTAAAGTTTCCACTTCAACATTAGAAAAATGCTTAAATATTCCACTTAGACATTATAAAAATGTTAAAATTTTCCACTTAAACATTGTACCAAGGTTTAAAGTTTCCACTTAAACAGTATAAAAATGTGCAGGGGGTGGCACTGGATCATTTAAGGTCCTTTCCCACTCAATCCATTCCAGGATTCCAAGCACCTTTTGCACTGCAGAGCTGTAACCTCAGCAGGGCCCAGAGCTGAGCACAACAAAAAGGGAACGAGAGCAACTTCATTTTCACTCCACACCCAAGCAAATCCTTCACTCACTCACTCCTTCACTGCCAGGCACTCAGCAATAGGACAAGGGGGCACGGGGGGCTCAAACTCTGCCAGGTGAAGTTGGAGAGCAGAAAAAACTTCTTTGCAGAGAGAGTGCTCAGGCATTGGAATGGGCTGCCCAGAGAGGGGGTGGATTCCCCATCCCTGGAGGTTTTTCAGCTGAGCTTGGCCGTGGCACTGAGTGCCATGATCTGGTAAAGGGACTGGAGTTGGCCCAAGGGTTGGACTTGATGATCTGGGAGGTCTTTTCCAACCCAATCCATTCTAGGATGCTGTGATTCTAAGTGGCACATAATGGTCCTTGTACCACTCTCCAGCACAAAACCCATCACAAAATTTCACTGCACAAACCTCCCCCAAAGGGGGGAAATTCAATTGCTCCACTGAGGCACAAACAGGAGATTTTTATGGAGCCAAAAAAAAGTCCATTCTCTGGTTGGTTATTTGCTGAGTGAACCACAGCAGAACAGCTGAATTCCATATTCTGCATTAAGTAACTTGCTTTAAAATCTGATCTATTAGAGCAAAAGCAGATCTCCCTGTGNAAAAATGCTTAAATATTCCACTTAGACATTATAAAAATGTTAAAATTTTCCACTTAAACATTGTACCAAGGTTTAAAGTTTCCACTTAAACAGTATAAAAATGTGCAGGGGGTGGCACTGGATCATTTAAGGTCCTTTCCCACTCAATCCATTCCAGGATTCCAAGCACCTTTTGCACTGCAGAGCTGTAACCTCAGCAGGGCCCAGAGCTGAGCACAACAAAAAGGGAACGAGAGCAACTTCATTTTCACTCCACACCCAAGCAAATCCTTCACTCACTCACTCCTTCACTGCCAGGCACTCAGCAATAGGACAAGGGGGCACGGGGGGCTCAAACTCTGCCAGGGGAAATTGAAGTTGGAGAGCAGAAAAAACTTCTTTGCAGAGAGAGTGCTCAGGNATTCCATATTCTGCATTAAGTAACTTGCTTTAAAATCTGATCTATTAGAGCAAAAGCAGATCTCCCTGTGTGACAGTTGCTTTTTAATTGACAGCTGCTTTTCAATTGACAGTTGCTTTTTAATTGACAGCTGCTTTTTAATTGATAGTTGCTTTTTAATTGCCTTGTACATCATTTATCTCAACACTACAGAGCATAATTATAAAGCTGGAGATTCTCCTCTAAAGATCATCAACTTATACTGAAACTTAATGTCAGATATTCCTGACCTCCTGCTGCACATCAGCACTGAGACATCTTCTCTGTACATTAGAATATAAAAATATTATGCTTTAAAAAGGATCTATTTGTTCAAGGCAAGTGAGGAAGTGAGGGAAAATCCTCCTACCAAATTGTCTTTAGTTGTATTAATGGGATATTTATGTCCCAAAGTCCTTGAAGGAAAAGGCACCAGAAGCAAAGGACTGATCCAAGATTCCTGTGAGTAGTTCTGTGTCAGGAAGCAGGAACTGCACTGAAACCCAAACCAAACACTTCTTTAACACCTGAGCTCCTGTGCTGAGATGCTCCAATTCCTGAGAGAAATCATAGTGGGAAAAATGGGAACAGCACCTTCAGCTGCAGGAGGGGGTTTGGAAGGAGCAGGGAGGAGGCTGTAAATGGGTTTGTGACATCCCCTCCTACACCACAGGCAGTTTGAAGGACACATTTGCCTTCACTTCTGGAGCTGGAAGGACTACAATGCCCAATCTTTCCAACCTCATGTTCATACAGGCACGGAAATGTCTGGCACATCATCTCTTAAGGACAGAAACAGCCACTCTGTTCATGTTTTGAGCATTAATTAGAAAAAAAAAACATCTGCCAGGTCTGTAAAGCCTCACTGTCCATCAGGAAAGAGCCCCAGGTGATTCCAGAGGAAGCCCAGAGGAATCAGGAGTTTTAAATATTTAATTCCCAGGATCAGAAGTTTCAAATAGACCTTGGGGACAGACATAACAAGGCATGGAATTTAATAGGAAATAGTTGTAAAGGCAAATGCAAAGAAAGCTTAAGATGATGGCACAGTTTGACTCAGCAGAAGTGTGAATCCCAGAAACCCACTCTCCATGTTTACAAAACAAAATAGAACAACAGCAAAAGAATTAAAAACACAGGGAAAAAGCCCAAGCAGCTCTCACCTTCTGCAGGCGTGGCCTGTGCATTGCTGGAACAGAGATACACCCCATCCCCTCCGGTGAGTAAAGTGCCCAGGAAAGACTTGTCCTCCTAAACAGGAACAAACAAACAGCAACATCACAGCCTGGCTCAAGGACTGACCCAGGCAAGAACGTTTTCTCGTGGTTTTGCTTCAGGAGAAAAGGTTTTGTTTTTAAACAGCACCCACCAGAACTTTGAAAAGAGAGTTTAACCCTGCCTGGACACAGCAGGCCCAGGGGAAGGATGATTTCCAAAAGCCTTCCCCCCATTTTGGCTTTGCCAGCAGCTGGGAAGTTCCAAGCCATTGTCACAGCCACAAGGCAGAGCTTTTTGTTTGCAGTTTGTCCATCCACTGTGCTGAGAGTGTATTACAGGGAAATAAATCTCCTTCTAATGAACATTCCTGGGAACCACAAATTCAACCACAAATGTGAAACTCATGCGATTTCTGATCTTCCCAGACTCCAAACTCCCCTTTTTCAGAGTGTTTTCCTTCAGACATTTAGCAGGCTAATTAAATTAAAAGAAAGTTGCATGTAGAGTGGCACTGACTTGTGGGGGTTTTGCAAACACAAGAACTCCTCCAGGAGTGATGTTTAGTGAGACTTCCATGAATTTGTGGTTTTATTAGGGCTCTTTTTACTCTTGGGTTTTGTCAATCTTTGAAATAAAACTCTCCAACTTTTACACCCAACACAGTTTTTGTAGGTCAAAGTTTGAAAGGGTAGAACAGGCAAGTGATGTAGGAAAGAAATAACAGACACAATGAAGGACAGTTTGGTAGGAGCTCAGGCTAGTTCAGTACTAGTTAATGAAATGTTTAAACAAAAAGGTTTGATTTTACCTTCAACACGTGCTGTGCCTTTTCAGACAGTTTCACATCACTGTCTTCAACCTGTAGCCAGAAAGAGTTTCCATTTGTATTGTGATTTATGTCCCAAAAAAAGCAGGTCTAATGTTAAATAAAACAAGTTAAATAAAGCCAGTATAATGTTCCATAAAAAGCATTAAGGAGGTTTAGAGGCAAACAAGAACCTTGGGTCCCAGAGGTGGATGAGCCCAGGTTTCTGCTCTTAATGTTGTGTTACCACGGGACCAAAACAGCTCCTTGCAACACATTCTGCCCATTAAATGGTTTTACAGACTAAAATACTCTTGTAAAGACAGAAACTGGTGCATCCCAACCAGCCATATTTTGTACTGCTGCTAAATCACAGATTGCCCAAGGGCAGAGTCTTCCTTAGCTTTACTGAATCCTTTGGAATTCTACCCCTAACACAGTGCAGAGCATGAGAGCTATGCAGCAGAGCTGATTTCCTGCTGGGGTGATCTGAAGTGCCTCACAACAAGCAGAACTTACAGAAGTTCACCTGTGTGCTTGTACAGGCCTTCACAAAGATATGGTGGCCAAGAAGGCCAATGGCATCCTGGCCTGGATCCTAAGTAGCGTGGCCAGCAGGCCCAGGGCAGTGAGCCTTCCCCTGGCCTCTGCCTTGGGGAGGCCACACCTTGAGTGTTGTGTTGAGTTGTGGGCCCCTGAGTTGAGGCAAGAGATTGAGGGGCTGGAGCGGGGCCAGAGAAGAGCAAGGAGGCTGGAGAAGGGAGTGGAGCACAAGTGCTGTGGGGAGAGGCTGAGGGAGCTGGGGGTGTTTGTGCTGGAGAAGAGGAGGCTGAGAGGTGACCTCAGCACTGTCTGGAAGTGCCACATCAGGGAAGTTGTGGCCAGCTGGGGGTTGGTCTCTTCTCCCAGGCACTCAGCAATAGGACAAGGGGGCACGGGGGGCTCAAGCTCTGCCAGGGCAAATTGAAGTTGGAGAGCAGAAAAAACTTCTTTGCAGAGAGAGTGCTCAGGCATTGGAATGGGCTGCCCAGAGAGGGGGTGGATTCCCCATTCCTGGAGGTTTTTCAAGTGAGCTTGGCCATGGCACTGAGTGCCATGACTGGAGTTGGCCCAAGGGTTGGACTTGATGATCTGGGAGGTCTTTTCCAACCCAATCCATTCTATGATTCTATGAAAAACAATATAAAACTTGTGTCAGGGATGGACCCAGAGTCTGTTCCCACTTATCAGTTTCTCACTCCACGTCCAGACTCAAAAGTGAGGATATATTAAGACATTAACAGCCTGTCTCCATGCCCTGGTCCTGCACTTTTCCCAGTCAGTGTCCCTGGTAGAGCTGGAGCTGTGTGTGCACAATCACAGGGGGGTGGGACTCACCAGCCAGGACGTGAATCTCGGGATCCCCGCGGTCAGGACAACGTGGCTGCTCTCCGGGGTGATGCTGCCATCTGCAGGGAACCGGCGGGAAGCAAAGCAGGACAGCCATGGAAACACCTCCCAGGCCACCAAACCCAACCTCAGACCTCTTCCAACCATGCCCACCGAGCCCTAATTCCACTCACGTGCTCCAGACAGCCCATAAGTTGCTTTTAAGTTGAAATTTCTTTAGGAAATATGAAAACACTCTGACTGCTCCCAGGCACTCAGCAATAGGACAAGGGGGCACGGGGGGCTCAAGCTCTGCCAGGGCAAATTGAAGTTGGAGAGCAGAAAAAACTTCTTTGCAGAGAGAGTGCTCAGGCATTGGAATGGGCTGCCCAGAGAGGGGGTGGATTCCCCATCCCTGGAGGTTTTTCAGCTGAGCTTGGCCGTGGCACTGAGTGCCATGATCTGGTGACAGGACTGGAGTTGGCCCAAGGGTTGGACTTGATGATCTGGGAGGTCTTTTCCAACCCAATCCATTCTAGGATTCTATGATTGTTTTAAGGATTTATGAGTGTTAAAGTGAAGCTTTCACAGCAGAGCAACTCCCACACCCCTTGTGCTGCTGCACAATTCCAGAGAAACTTTGATTTATTCTGGTCTTTGTGTGGCCTCTCCCTTTGCTCTCCCTCCCACCAAAAGTGTTCCAAACCCCGCATGGGAAGAGCAACAACATCCACTGGGATGCCAACCAAAGCCAACAGCAGAATGACAACACTGGTGCTGGAACTTAAAACACTCACCTTTCTCTCTGACTTGTATCTGTGACGTCAGGAAGGACTCTGAGAACACAACAGAGCCCAAACATCCTCTGCCTGTGAGCAGGTCTGGAATGTCAAACACCATCATGGACACCTGGAGCCACCCCAGAGGGGGAGGGAGGGAAGAGAGGGCACAACTTGGAGCATTTACAGTGAAACAGCAAAATCTGCATGTTCTGAACACTCTACACAACCAATTCTATAGAAGTCTGAGATCATAAAACAATGTTTTATTCCAAATTAGATGGTCTGACAATAGCAAACTTGTTTCAGTCTCTGAAATCTCTCTCATGTCTCTCCTTTGCGTTTGTGTTCACAAAGATCTCAGCATGACCCAGAAAAACTGTCACTTGAGCTCTATATAATAATAACAATAATAATAATAATAATAATAATAATTATTATTATTATTACTATGGCAATA
>VWZD01008013.1:73899-86565 GCA_013396695.1 Sakesphorus luctuosus | reverse complement strand
ATTATTATTAATAATATTATTACAATGACAACAACAATAATAATGACAACAACAGCAATAATAATAATAATCACAATCACACCAATTGCTCACTCACCGTTTTGATCAAACTCAGGCTATCCTCGTTATCTAACGGGGTAATTCTAGAAGAATAAGAATTAAATATTTAATACTCAGATCATTTTCAGTGACTCCACAGCAGCCAAAAATAAGCTATTTAGTTTTAAAATAACCTCTTATTTCTGTAGGCCATTTCAATCAGGCAGTGTGGGGACTAAAAGGCACAAGTCTGTGATAGCAACTAAGTTAAAAGGTTATTTTTAAAAGGAAACTCTTGATGAGCTCATGGTGTTTCTACTCATTTACAGTTAATAAAACTGGTCTGTCCAGTTGTTTTTTAATTTTCTTTGCTGTTTTTAACATTCCACAGAATGACAGACATGAAATCACTGAACTATCTCACCCACAAAAGCATTTAGCACATCTTGTGTGAAATAATTAACTACAACGTTGTCTCAGAAGTTCCAAGAGAAGAAAATTAACTTATTGTGGCATAAAAGCACGAATTAATAACAAGAAGTGCAAGACAGTGATACAAACCTTCCATGATTGTTCACAGCCTGAATTTGGAAAGCGATTTTGGAGCTGCAGAACAGAAATTCCACTGGTGAAAAATGTGGTTTAAACTCCTTCTACTCGTGACAAATAGGCAGGAATATTTAAAGCAAAGTAACTGCTGAAGGGATTGAAAAAGCAAGAAAAGGCAATGATTATGATTATTTTGAAATTATGACTGTATGTGCTGGGTCCTGCCCTTTGGCCACTCCAAGCCCTGCAGCGCTCCAGGCTGGGCACAGAGTGGCTGGAGAGCAGCCAGGCAGAAAGGGACCTGGGGGGACTGAGGGACAGGAAGCTCAAGAGGAGCCAAGAGTGTGCCCAGGTGGCCAAGAAGGCCAATGGCATCCTGGCCTGGATCCAAAGTAGCGTGGCCAGCAGGCCCAGGGCAGTGAGCCTTCCCCTGGACTCTGCCTTGGGGAGGCCACACCTTGAGTGTTGTGTTGAGTTCTGGGCCCCTGAGTTGAGGCAAGAGATTGAGGGGCTGGAGCGGGGCCAGAGAAGAGCAACGAGGCTGGAGAAGGGAGTGGAGCACAAGTGCTGTGGGGAGAGGCTGAGGGAGCTGGGGGTGTTTGTGCTGGAGAAGAGGAGGCTGAGAGGTGACCTCAGCACTGTCTGGAAGTGCCACATCAGGGAAGTTGTGGCCAGCTGGGGGTTGGTCTCTTCTCCCAGGCACTCAGCAATAGGACAAGGGGGCACGGGGGGCTCAAGCTCTGCCAGGGCAAACTGAAGTTGGAGAGCAGAAAAAACTTCTTTGCAGAGAGAATGCTCAGGCATTGGAATGGGCTGCCCAGAGAGGGGGTGGATTCCCCATCCCTGGAGGTTTTTCAAGTGAGCTTGGCCGTGGCACTGAGTGCCATGATCTGGTAAAGGGACTGGAGTTGGCCCAAGGGCTGGACTTGATGATCTGGGAGGTCTTTTCCAACCCAATCCATTCTAGGATTCTATGATGAAGTGTTTGGCAGTCAGTTTAAAATTAATATTTGAGATATTTTTCCCCCAAAGAAGCCAATCCATTGAGAGAAGAGATCAAGCAACACCTGTGTGAAACACCCACCGTAAAGCAGATTTCAGCTGTGCCAAGCCAAGGCTGTCCAACCCAGTCAGGAGCGCCTGCTCTGCTACCTCCTTGGCCTGCAAAGAGCAAATGGAGAATAAATCAAACAGCTTTTCCCTCCCTTTCCAAATGCCAGCACCTCCAGGAGCACCCGTGAGACAAACAACAGACCCAAACTACACAGGAACACACTGATGCACCAGGCTAAAATCTCTCCTTCCCCAGAGTTTATTTTCCTTCCTGCGAGGTCAGGAAAATTGATGAAAGATGGAGAAACAATTGGAGGTGGACAACACTGTGAAATAACAGAGCTGAGTGGATGCCACAGGCTGAACTTGGTGTTATTCACACAAGACACTGAATTATTTTGGGTTTAATTTCAGTTTGCCTGTCCTGGCACACTGTGAGCAATCCCAATCAAAGGGCCAGAGGGACAATGGGGGCTTCATTTACCTTGGATTCAGTGGAAGTTTTAGCATAGCACTCAATGGCAGCAAGCACAGCCTCTACAACAGCAGAATAGATTTGGGACAACAGCGTACTGAAGAGAGAGACAAACACAGCATTTACTACACATGCACAGGCGGCCCCTCCACCCTCTAAAGCAGCATTTCTCCTCCCTTTGTGCAAATCCCTTACTCAGGAAGGGGGCCTTGCTCAAGGAAGGGGAGAAGTGGCTTTATAATTAAGCTGTCAGGCTAAGAAAATTAAATTAGGGCAAGGAAATTGCTTGAATTAGAGCATTTTGGGAGGATACCTTGTGAGATAAATATACCCCTGCTAAGTCAGGAATAACAGATATGCTTTAGTGTTACTCTTGCTGAAGTTGTGATAAGAATCACATCCCACTGGTTTAGGGAGCCCAATTAAATGCAATCAGTATCCCTGGAATCAGCCCTGGAAAGCCAGCACAGACAGTGCCCTTGAGATCATCTGTCACTGATGAGCTGTCCAAGGAAGGACAATTCTGATGATCTGGCACAGCCAGTCTGGGAGAACTGGGGGGGTCACCTAGAGAAGAGAAGACTCCTGGGACACGTGAGAGTCCCTGGCAGGGCCTGAAGGGGCTCCAGGAGAGCTGGAGAGGGACTGGGGACAAGGCCTGGAGGGACAGGACACAGGGAATGGCTTCCCACTGAAAGAGGGGAAATTTAGGTGGGATATTGGGAAGGAATTAGTGGCTGGGAGGGTGGGCAGGCCCTGGCACAGGTTGGGCAGAGAAGCTGTGGCTGCCCCATCCCTGGGAGTGTCCAAGGCCAGGCTGGACAGGGCTTGGAGCACCCTGGGCTGGTGGGAGGTGTCCCTGCCCATGGCAGGAGGTGGCACTGGGTGGGCTTTAAGGTCCCTTCCAACCCAAACCATCCCTTGATTCCATGACATCCAAATCACATCTTAGAACCACAGAACCATAGAATGGATTGGGTTGGAAAAGACCTCCCAGATCATCAAGTCCAACCCTTGGGCCAACTCCAGTCCCGTCACCAGATCATGGCACTCAGTGCCACGGCCAAGCTCAGTTGAAAAACCTCCAGGGATGGGGAATCCACCCCCTCTCTGGGCAGCCCATTCCAATGCCTGAGCACTCTCTCTGCAAAGAAGTTTTTTCTGCTCTCCAACTTCAATTTGCCCTGGCAGAGCTTGAGCCCCCCGTGCCCCCCTGTCCTATTGCTGACTGCCTTAATCCTGTTCCCTTCTTTAAAGGGAACTTAAAATAACTGCACAGAAATAAACCAAAATTGGTGAAGCCCCAAGTGACTTCCAGCTTTTATATATTTCCACCTCCAGAGCAAATGGGAAAAGAACACCTGTGCCCAAGCAAGAAAAATCAGTCTCTGTTTTCCTACTACGCTGGGACTAATTGACCAAAAAGTCCCACTGCTCCAAAGTTTAACTCCTGTCAATCCTTCTCTGCCTCTGCTGGGAGTCGAGGGAGGGGAGGGGAGAGAAGGATACAGCAACTAAGCCATATGCAAAGCATTCCTGAAGGATGGAAATGCAGCATTCCTGAAGGATGGAAATGCAGCACCTGCAGCTCCAAACGTGGCCCAGGACGGAGGGACCTCAAAATGCCCCAGAGCTTGACTGTGAACATCCCCAACAGCAGCAAGTGAGCTTAGAATTGAACTTTTTGCCACTTTTTCAGGTTTATTCCATGTAATTTCATGTACTAATACATGCAGGTAATGTATTTTCGGTACGCTCTCTACAGGAAATGCTTCTAATTCTTCCTAACTCTGCAATCATTCCTATTTTCCCTCAAATTCCCATAAATATTCACAATAAAACACCTCAGTGGGCTGTGCTTTGCATTAATCATGAACAGTCAATATTACTGTTTCAGTGCAGTTACTTTACTCTTCTTACTACCTTAAAAGTTTAACACAACAATGCAAAACACAGAATGGCAAAAAAATATAAAAATAAAAAGTTTATCCCAGTTTGTCCTTAGAGTTACAGTCAGTTTATGCACTCTGGGCTGCAGTTCTGCTCCCTAAATACAGCCAAACTCAGACTGAAGATTAGTTTATTTCACTTTTTATTTTATTGGAAAATATCGACAAGTTTAATAAGCACTTACAGGATTCAACTGCAAACCAAGACTGAAATTCTGAGAGAAGGTTTGCCCAAGAAGGTCATTATGGTGCTGTTGTTGAACCTGGATTAACTGATCTAATCCAAGGATGCTTCCAGGAAAAAGATATTCTTTTAAAAATATTGATTTTACCAACTGGTCCTGCTTTGTTTAGAGCTTCTCCTCTTGATTAGGAATGGATTTAGTACAAGTCTCTCAGACGTAGGACAAGAAGTGCTTGAGCAGAACACACATGCAAGAAAAACCCCCTGCTGGATTTCAGTTTACTGTTCAACAGACAAATCCTCTGCTCAGGAGCAGCAACTCCACTTTTATGGCTTTGAAAACAGCAAAAAAGGGACCAAAAGTCAACAGTACTTGGTATTAAAGTACTGACACATCTTTATTTCTTGCCCATGGGTCGTGCAGGTTTGCAGAAGCAAAACCAGGCTCCAGGAATGATCCCAACTAACAAGGAGAACAAAATCCCCAGGGAAGGGTCTGGTTTATCAGGAGCAAAGCAGATTGTCTGTGCTCCTACAGCTGGGCAGGATCCACACCATGCAGAGAACTGGACATGGATAATCAGCCTCATTTAACAAGGTTAAAATGCTTTGCAGCTTCTCAACTAAAAATTAACTTTTATCTTCCTTCAACACACTGAATTCTTCTGAATATGTGACTGTTCCCTGTTGGTATTTCACTGTAAATCTTACACATGATGGAACTGCTCTAAAAATGACTTTTCCTTCTGTCTGTGGATGATGCTCCCATTTAGTTCGAGATCCTTTCCCCCTTGGTATATATGAAGTACCTTTAAAAATGATTCATGTAACTATTGGGGTTTTTTTAATTGAAATTTAATCAAAATTTACTAATATTTTAGTAGAAGGGATGTCACACTGAGTTTCTAGTTTGTTCACTGAAACCCTCCCCGAGCACTTGGCCTTTCAAACCCCCTCACATGCACATTATTCTGGATAAAAATGTGCCTCTGCAAATGCCAACAGCCACTAAAAGCAGGTTGGGGACAGAGAGAAGAGCTAAAGAGTAACACAAAAAGCTGGCAGCTTACACTTGGTCAGCTTCCTTGTGCATCTCATTGTCGTTTCCTGTGGAGAACACAACAAAGGTTGGTTGAAGCACCTGGAGAACAATTTTGCTGCACATTTTGCATGATTTTATCCAGGATTTTATGTCACTGCAGGGCAGAAATACAGCAAATCCATCCCAAATTCCAACCCTCCAAACACCTTTTTTTTCAGCTGTTTTCTGAGCTGATTATGGTTTCAAGGTATACAGTAACCCCAAGGACTGACTTTAGCCACAGACTCCTGCAGGTATTTAAAATAGGTAAGAAAATGATTTTTTAAAAATTGCTTTTACTGTTTTTATTTGGGAAGACAGCTGTCCTAACCCACTATATTTGGGCTCAAACTAGAGGAGAAAGGAAATCTGAAAAATTTTTAAAATAAAATTTAAAAAATTAAAAATGTTACATCTGGTTACCAGGAACAAGCCTGGGTTAAACTATAACAGAGTGAAATAATTTCCTTTGTTCTTTTGGAAGCCCTCAATTATCTGAGGATAATAAATAGTTTGAACTACTATATTTTTGGGGACTTTTTCATAGAATCATAGAATGGATTGGGTTGGAAAAGACCTCCCAGATCATCAAGTCCAACCCTTGGGCCAACTCCAGTCCCTTTACCAGATCATGGCACTCAGTGCCACGGCCAAGCTCAGCTGAAAAACCTCCAGGGATGGGGAATCCACCCCCTCTCTGGGCAGCCCATTCCAATGCCTGAGCACTCTCTCTGCAAACAAGTTTTTTCCCATCTCCAACTTCAATTTCCCCTGGCAGAGCTTGAGCCCCCCGTGCCCCCTTGTCCTATTGCTGAGTGCCTGGGAGAAGAGACCAACCCCCAGCTGGCCACAACTTCCCTTCAGGCACTTCCAGACAGTGCTGAGGTCACCTCTCAGCCTCCTCTTCTCCAGCACAAACACCCCCAGCTCCCTCAGCCTCTCCCCACAGCACTTGTGCTCCACTCCCTTCTCCAGCCTCGTTGCTCTTCTCTGGCCCCGCTCCAGCCCCTCAATCTCTTGCCTCAACTCAGGGGCCCAGAACTCAACACAACACTCAAGGTGTGGCCTCCCCAAGGCAGAGTCCAGGGGAAGGCTCACTGCCCTGGGCCTGCTGGCCACGCTACTTTGGATCCAGGCCAGGATCCCATTGGCCTTCTTGGCCACCTGGCCACACTCTTGGCTCCTCTTGAGCTTCCTGTCCCTCAGTCCCCCCAGGTCCCTTTCTGCCTGGCTGCTCTCCAGCCACTTTGTGCCCAGCCTGGAGCGCTGCAGGGCTTGCGGTGGCCAAAGGGCAGGACCTGCACTTGGCCTTGTTGAACTCCAGCCCATTGCAATCAGCCCATCTCCCATCTCCTATCAACCTGTATGGAACATGGACTTCAATATTAATTGCAGAAGATCTTCAGGTCAGATCTGACAGATCTGCTGTGTCATACTCACATCTGACAGGTTTTATCCATGAAATCTGCACTTCCCACAGAACCACACAGTGCCCACCACTCCTGATGCTCATAAAGGAATCAAAGCCAGCTTTTAATTGCTGCAAATGTTAAAATCATCAAAAGAGAGAAACTGCCTTGGTATTTTTAATGTACTCACCCAGGAAAGGGACGTGAGTGGTTCCAAAAAAATAGGTCCTTGAACAAGCCAGAGGTCCCTTTGGAGACACACACTGCACTACCTGGTGGTCAGTATTAATGAGACACAGACAGGCATCAGCAAATCTCACTGGGGTAATAATTAACAACAAGTTAATTAGTCCTCTAAGCACTGACATGCTACAGGAGTTTACAACACACACGGAACTGGAGGTTGAAAAAGCAACTTACGTTTTCAAAGGTCTAGTTCACTTTTGACTTGACCTGAATGGTTGAAAGGCTTGGGAAGGGAGATGAGCTCTGACTCGTGTTTTCAATTTCCTATTCAACTGCTCTTTCCATGCAGAGGAAAGTGGGTCAGGTCCCCATAACTAGGGTCTTATTTACTCTTTTCATGACACCCTATTAAAACAGTTTCACCTGTACCTGTAAATAAACCACCTTTTTAAGAACAGCATCAGGATCTGAGGACAACAGTGGTGCAAGTACATCAGAATAAAATTGTACCTGCACTTGGAAAGGCATGAAATGGTCTCAAGGTTATCAGGGGAGGAAAAGACAAAGCTGGAAGTGTTTTTAGAGAGAGTGTTAGAGCAGCACATGGAGGATGAGATTCAGCAGGATGCTACAACAACCCTTTCTCAGGCTTTGATGTGTCCAGAACACCAACATCCATCCATCCATCCATCCATCCCTGTGGCATCTGCACATGGAATGTTGTCATGAACTCATCCCCTCACTCATCTGTTCACTCTACAATGGCCTGGACTCAGCCACACCCCTCTAGACTCCATCTGGACTCAGCCACATCCTTCTGGACTCAACCTGGACTCAACCACACCTCTCTGGACTCAACCACACCCCTCTGGACTTCATCGAGACTGAACCACAGCGCTCTGGACTCCATCTGGACTCAGCCACATCCTTCCGGACACAACCTGGACTCAACCACAATCAGGTGGACATGACCTGGACTCAACCACAGGCCTCTGGAGTCAACCTGGACTCAATCACGCCCAGGTGGACTCATGGCCTGGACTCAACCACATCCCTCTGGAGTCGAGCTGGACCCAACCACATCCCTCTGGACTCCATCTGGACTCAACCACATCCATGTGGACTTGATCTGGACTCAACCACACCCATGTGGACTTGATCTGGACTCAACCACACCCATGTGGACTCATGGCCTGGACTCAACCACACCCCTCTGGACTCCATCTGGAATCAACCACACCCATGTGAACTTGACCTGAACTCAACCACACCTCTCTAGACACGACCTGGTCTCAGCCACACCCAGGTAGACTCATGGCCTGGACTCAACCACACCCCTCTGGACTCAACCTGGACTCAACCACATCCATGTGGACTCAACCACACCTCTCTGGACTCGACCTGGACTCAACCACACCCCTCTGGACTCGACCTGGACTCGACCTGGACTCACCCACACCCCTCTGGACTCGCCCTGGCCGCAACCACACCCCNTGGACTCGACCTGGACTCAACCACACCTCTCTGGAGTCAACCTGGACTCAGCCACACCCATGTGGACGCCATCTGGACTCAACTACACTCTGGACTCAACCTGGACTCAACCACACCCCCCTGGACATGACATGGACTCAACCACACCCATGTGGACTCATGGCCTGGACTCAACCACACTCATGTGGACTCATGGCCTGGACTCAACCACACCCATGTGGACTCACCCTGGACTCAACCACACCCCTCCGGACTCTACCTGGACTCAACCACATCCTTCTGGACATGACCTGGACTCATCCACACCCCTCTGGCCTCGCCCCCCTCGGAGCCCCTGGGGTGGGCAAGGGGTGCCCACACTCTACCTCTGCTCCGTCGCTGCCCGATGCCCTCACGGCCCCTGCGCCACCGGCAGCCTCATCACACCTTTACAAACTAAACTTTCACTTGGAAATGGAAACAAGTTAATCTTTACATCCTGGACATTCTTGGAACACCACAGAGAGTTTCACACTTTGATCAACAGCTGCTGAAGGACAGGCTGGAATTCAGGTAAGTGGAAGAATCTTGTGTCTATCCACAACATTCTCTTCTATTAGCAATAAAAGTGTCTTTTCATTTTTTTTTAAGGAATGGCTACAGAAATCTGATTAAAGTATAACCTCTGTGGCAGAATTGAATACATTATAGGAGGTTTTCACTTCATGAATAGGACAGATGTCCCCACAAACAGCATTTCCCTCTCCCCCACCCCACACAGAAAAAATGTTGTATTTTCACAGGAAATAAATTATTTTAACTCATTCAGCAGTCCCTCATTAAGCACCCAGTATTTTAACTTGAATGAAGAAAGAAAAAGGAAATTTGTTGCCTAAACTGACTAATTGTTAAGCTAATATTTTTTATGTTAGGAAGAATTAGGCATTTAACTCATGGTAGGTAAGCACAAAAAAACATACATGAAACAAAAAGAGAAAATCTTCCCCAAAAAAGCTTCAAATCTCACGTAACTCCCCAAAAGCCTTACCATGTGCTTGGCAGTGCTCCCACCAAGGCCAGTGTTTCGAACAAGGTGTCCTTCTGATGGGAAATTGAAGTTGCCAGAGTTGAGGTTGTCCTTAGTGGAGTGGCTGCCAAACAGAACAAAGGGCTGCCGGCTGGGGCTGGGGAGGGAGGGAGAAGGGAATCACCACCAAAATACTGGCAGGAAACTCCAAAATAACCATGAAATCCAAGGTTCCAAGTCTGATGGACTGAATTTTCCTAGGGCTGCACAAAGGTCCCCACTGCAAAGACCAAGCTCCAAAGAATCAACTACCTGCACTGAAAAGATGGTAATTTCTTCCAAGTACAAGAAAATCTCTCAAGGCTGTCTCTAAATGATATTAGAAGGATTTTTTTTCCAATTTTTAAAAGCAAATTGCCTTGAAAAGCTGATTAGGTTTAAATTTATCATCTTGAAAAACCCTGCAATGACTGTATTCAAAATAAACAAAACTATTTTGGGTTTAGTTCTGGCTTTGGGCCCAAGACTCAGCTGGACGGGTCAAGGGTTTGCTTGTCACGATTTCAGTGCAAACAATAAGGACACTGAACTCCACTGCTGTGTTCCAAATAATCTGCAGGGGCATTAAAGAAGCTAAAAAACCTTGATTGAACTCAGAAGAGCAGAACTTTGGGGTTGCAACACAAGAGAAACAACCTTCCTCTTTTAATTAAAACTGTCAGAGAATCCCAGACTGGTTTGGGTTGGAAGGGACCTTAAAGACCATCCCATAGGCAGGGACACCTTCCACTATCCCAAGTTACTCCAATTTCTGTCCAACTTGGCCTTGGACACTTCCAGGGATGGGGCAGGGAGGAAATGGATCACATTAAGAATGCAAAAAGTGTACAGCTTCTGACACAATTACATTGTGTATTTAAGAACTACAGCATTAAATCCTGTGAAAATTTGACTCATCCTTACAGGAATAACCTTTGCATATTGTTCTTTTTCAACAGGCAAAAAATGAGATGTGATACACTGAGGTGATCCCAAAAGGAACCGTAACTGATCCATTATGGCCTCAGGGATGTGGGAATAACATGTTGAGGTTCACAGGGAATAATGAATAATACCTGTTGTCTGTTATATGGCTCGAGATCATGCCGTGACTGAAGTAACTTCTGAAGGGCTGGGAAGAATTAAAAGAAAAAAACAAAAAAAATCCCTGATTAACAAATAATAGACCAGAACAGAAAGCATGACATATTCTCATTATCATTAAGAACAAATCTGAATTACCTTTCTCAGAGAAAACTCCTGAACCCTCAAAAAACTACTTTCAACCTCCATTAAAAAACCACCACTGAGTCTCTCACATCATAAAATCACAGGGCGGTTTTGGGTGGGAAGGACCTCAAAGCCCATCCAGTTCAAACCCCTGCCATGGACAGGGACACCTTCCACCAGCACAGGGTGCTCAAAAAAGCAACAAGAATCTTCAAAAGCCCCAGCCACACCCAGAAGTGCTGTGCTGCTTCCACCCAGGCTGTGTATTCATAGAATCATAGAATGGATTGGGTTGGAAAAGACCTCCCAGATCATCAAGTCCAACCCTTGGGCCAACTCCAGTCCATTTACCAGATCATGGCACTCAGTGCCACAGCCAAGCTCACTTGAAAAACCTCCAGGGATGGGGAATCCACCCCCTCTCTGGGCAGCCCATTCCAATGCCTGANGTGGATTCTCTGTCCCTGGAGGTGTTTAAGAGGACACTCAGTGCCACATCCACTCCCTTCTCCAGCCTCGTTGCTCTTCTCTGGCCTCGCTCCAGCCCCTCAAGATCTTTCCTCAACTGAGGGGCCCAGAACTGAACACAACACTCAAGGTGTTGTCCTGAGCTGTATTTGAGGTGTCCAACTCCAGCCTGTTAAGCCCTGCGTGTACCAGATTGCAGCAAAATCAAAGTTAACCCACCCAGAAATATCTGCTGTGCAGATACAGATCAACCAAACTGAATTATCAGTGAGCAAACACTCCACTGAATTACCCCTCCACTCCTGAGCCATCATACCAGGGATTTTTAAGGTGGGTGGTGACTTAAAAAAAAAAAACCTATAAGGTTTTACTCATCAAACATGAAAGGTGAAATGGAGTAAGGAAAAAAAAGGCTGAATCCTTCCTCTTTCTGCATGGATGGCAGTGGAATTTCCAGGAATTCCTGAAGCAGACCTACCTCCCCTGCCTGAGATTCTGAGAGCTCCAGAATGAAGGGGATTTCAGTGTCAAAATTAGCAAAGAAGTTGGTCCACTGGTGCTCAAAAATCGCTAAATCCTGGAAGAAAAACATTCAATATTAATTCCCAAGGCAAGACCAGAGGAATGAAGTGTCAGGGGTGGCAGCACAGAACACAAACTGCCCAATGAAACAATAAATACAAGAAAAGAAATAGATTTGCAAAGGTAAGGACCTTGCTGGACTTCAGGGGGTCTTTTTTGGTGTGTTTTTTTGCTTGTTTGGGTTGGGATTTTTGGGGAGAGAGAGAAAAGGCAGGAGAGGGAGAAGAACCACCCCAAGGAAACGCATTGCTTGGACATCACTCCCAACTCCGACCTCGTGTTTCCCCAAAAGAATTCCCCTGGGACAGATTTAAATTTCAGTATTTAGATCTGTCTGTGGTTCTGCAGTGATTTGTATCTGACACATGGACAGAAAGAGAGGGACAGGGTGAGGAATTTGGGAAGCTCATGGCACACAAGTGACAAAGCCATTTCTTTCCTGCAGTTGTCAAAACCATCGGGAAGTGAGAAAAATATCAGTTACACCTCAGTAAAGCAGAATAACAAAGGCAGGTGATCACAGGGAAATGTTGCATTCAAACTGATTTTAAAAATCAGAGATCAATACAAGGAAATGAGTGTAATATTGATAAATATTATGGGTAAATATTATGGGTAAATATTATGGGTAAATATTGACAAATACTATTGACAAATACTATTGAAACATATTATTGACAAATATTATTGATGAATATTATTGACAAATACTATTGATAAATATTATTGAAACATTATTGTAAATATCATTGACAAATATTATTGTAAATATTGTTGACGAATATTATTGGTAAATATTATTGGTAAATATTATTTTAAATATTATTGATAAATATTATTGACAAATACTATTGATACATATTATTGAAACATTATTGGCAAATATTATTGGCAAATATTATTGGCAAATATTATTGGCAAA
>VWZD01008013.1:46506-57499 GCA_013396695.1 Sakesphorus luctuosus | reverse complement strand
AATCACCCAGCACAGACACAGCTCTCACAGGGAGGCTTTAGCGCGACCCTACAGAAACAGGCGGAGCTGAAAGAACAGATACAGGAGCGGAAAACAAACAGGAAACGAAACAATAGCAAGGAGAAGATCCCCCGGAGCGCAGAGCAGGAGCCTCCGCAGGACAATGGGCATGGCCCTAATTAGGAACTGCGACGCCTGTCAATGGGCACGGCCACTAACTAGGACCCGCTACGCCTGTCAATGGGCACGGCCGCTAATTAGGATCAGCGACGCCTGTCAATGGGCACGGCCGCTAATCAGGATCAGCGACGCCTGTCCCCAGCCGAGCGCGGAGGGCGGTCAGTCACTGCCCAGCCTGTCCCCAGCCTGTCCCCAGCCTGTCCCCAGCCGAGTTCGGAGGGCATTCAGTCACTGCCCAGCCTGTCCCCAGCCGAGTTCGGAGGGCATTCAGTCACTGCCCAGCCTGTCCCCAGCCGAGTTCGGAGGGCATTCAGTCACTGCCCAGCCTGTCCCCAGCCGAGTTCGGAGGGCATTCAGTCACTGCCCAGCCTGTCCCCAGCCGAGTTCGGAGGGCATTCAGTCACTGCCCAGCCTGTCCCCAGCCGAGTTCGGAGGGCATTCAGTCACTGCCCAGCCTGTCCCCAGCCGAGTTCGGAGGGCATTCAGTCACTGCCCAGCCTGTCCCCAGCCGAGTTCGGAGGGCATTCAGTCACTGCCCAGCCTGTCCCCAGCCGAGTTCGGAGGGCATTCAGTCACTGCCCAGCCTGTCCCCAGCCGAGTTCGGAGGGCATTCAGTCACTGCCCAGCCTGTCCCCAGCCGAGTTCGGAGGGCATTCAGTCACTGCCCAGCCTGTCCCCAGCCGAGTTCGGAGGGCATTCAGTCACTGCCCAGCCTGTCCCCAGCCGAGTTCGGAGGGCATTCAGTCACGGCCCAGCCTGTCCCCAGCCGAGTTCGGAGGGCATTCAGTCACTGCCCAGCCTGTCCCCAGCCGAGTTCGGAGGGCATTCAGTCACTGCCCAGCCTGTCCCCAAGGTGTCCCCACACAGCGACTCAGCCCCAGCACATGGAGCCAGCCCGGCTCCTGCTCCTGCTGTCAGGGCCCAGCCGACCCTCACAGCCCATTCAGTTTGTTCAATTGGCAGAAAACAATGTGGCAAAACAAGGGCAAATAAAAAAAAAATCTGTGTGGTCAGTAAGATAAAGTGAGTGAAAGATCTTGAGGGGCTGGAGCGGGCCCAGAGAAGAGCAAGGAGGCTGGAGAAGGGAGTGGAGCACAAGTGCTGTGGGGAGAGGCTGAGGGAGCTGGGGGTGTTTGTGCTGGAGAAGAGGAGGCTGAGAGGTGACCTCAGCACTGTCTGGAAGTGCCACATCAGGGAAGTTGTGGCCAGCTGGGGGTTGGTCTCTTCTCCCAGGCACTCAGCAATAGGACAAGGGGGCACGGGGGGCTCAAGCTCTGCCAGGGCAAATCGAAGTTGGAGATGGGAAAAAACTTCTTTGCAGAGAGAGTGCTCAGGCATTGGAATGGGCTGCCCAGAGAGGGGGTGGATTCCCCATCCCTGGAGGTTTTCAAGGTGAGCTTGGCCGTGGCACTGAGTGCCATGATCTGGTAAAGGGACTGGAGTTGGACTAAGGGTTGGACTGGATGATCTGGGAGGTCTTTTCCAACCCAACCCATTCTAGGATTCTAAAGACACCAAAGGACTCCCAGCACTGATGTCCTCGCCCCAGGGAGGAGAGGATGGAGAATGGACAGATCACCTCTGGATGTTTGCCCAAAACCAATGCAGTGCCAGCACAAGTGGCACAATAATCCTTCAGTCTGCTTGAAAAGGGATGAACAATTGGTACAATACACTAAATGATCTTAAGATGTGGGGGAAACCTCAGCAGGAAGAGCTCAGGGTAGGATGGGTATAATGGAGACAAATATAATAATCTAAAAAAAGTAGTAATACTTGAACAGAACCAAGATTAAATAAACTGGAATATTTACTGGTACAGCCTGTAAGTCCCCTGGTGCTCTCTGGGGAGCATAAAAAGTAAATGCCAACTTCCAAATTCGTTTTTCCTGTTACTTTTGATGTCTTTTCTCCCTGCAAAGAAAGCAGGAATGCCACCAGGCAACCAGTTCAAAATCAGATTACAGCATTCTTTTAAAAAAATCAGCTGTAGCTACAATTAAGTACTTGTATCAACAATGGGTCAGTTCTCGTCTCTCTTGGGATCTCACAAGGCTGGTTTTAATTTCAGTGAAAATATTAATGAACTTGAAGCAAAGCTGTGAAAGTTTGTATTGTTTTTAGCTCACAGCCCAGGCTGCAATTAAAGCTGGGCTGAGGGAAGTGAATTAACTCAGGTCATTAAAGGCAGCCAAGTGAGGTAGAACATTCACTGATTAAAAAAAACATAGTTATGAGTATCTGCTTTCCATACAAGCCAACAGGACTCAGGATGTCAAACTACATGTTTTTTGTCACTGAAGCTTGTATTTGATGACAGATTTAATGCATTTATAACAGTGCCTGATCCATGGAAGTTTTGCCAGAAATTGTGCAGGCTCCACGAGCCAGGTCAGGGCAGACAAGAGCCCCTTTGTAGGTACTCAGAGAGCAGAACTCACCGCCTGTATTTCCACACCACAAGAGCTCAGCTGGTTAAGATATGGTCTTATGAATGGAATAAATCCTCCCCGTGACTCTGAGGATTACACAGAGCAGCTCCCTCTGCTGCAACACTTTCCCCGAAGCTGTGCAACAATTTAACTGCCTGGTCTCGGCTCAGCAGGTGGCCAAGAAGGCCAATGGGCTCCTGGCCTGGATCCAAAGTAGCGTGGCCAGCAGGCCCAGGGCAGTGAGCCTTCCCCTGGCCTCTGCCTTGGGGAGGCCACACCTTGAGTGTTGTGTTGAGTTCTGGGCCCCTGAGTTGAGGCAAGAGATTGAGGGGCTGGAGTGGGGCCAGAGAAGAGCAACGAGGCTGGAGAAGGGAGTGGAGCACAAGTGCTGTGGGGAGAGGCTGAGGGAGCTGGGGGTGTTTGTGCTGGAGAAGAGGAGGCTGAGAGGTGACCTCAGCACTGTCTGGAAGTGCCACATCAGGGAAGTTGTGGCCAGCTGGGGGTTGGTCTCTTCTCCCAGGCACTCAGCAATAGGACAAGGGGGCACGGGGGGCTCAAGCTCTGCCAGGGCAAATTGAAGTTGGAGATGGGAAAAAACTTCTTTGCAGAGAGAGTGCTCAGGCACTGGAATGGGCTGCCCAGAGAGGGGGTGGATTCCCCATCCCTGGAGGTTTTTCAGGTGAGCTTGGCCGTGGCACTGAGTGCCATGATGTGGTAAAGGGACTGGAGTTGGCCCAAGGGTTGGACTTGATGATCTGGGAGGTCTTTTCCAACCCAATCCATTCTGTGATTCTGTGATTCAGCACTTAGTACAGCTCAGAGTTACCAACAATCCAGTGTCAGTGGTGAGATGGCACAACTTAACATGTCCTGTGACACTAAATCAGCAGTGAAGGCAAAATCCAAGTACTTTATCCTGCCTGATTAAGTTCCACTGACACAGTGACCTTACAGACCTTCTGACTGCAGAGCTGCTACTTAGGCAAAGATTTAAACTCTTACCTCAGAGAATGTGGGATGGGAAGAGTCATGCTGGACAGTTTGCATTGACTAAAGGAGAACTGGGGGGGGGGTATTTTTATATATATGTGTGCATATATGTGTGTATATATGTAGATATGTATGTCTATCTGTATGTATATGTGTGTATATGTATATATGTGTGTATATATATGTGTATATGTATATATATGTGTATATGTGTACGTGTGTATATATGTAAATATATATGTATATAAGTATATCTGTGTGTATATATACATATATACGTGTATGTATGTATGTATATCTCTCTCTCTCTCTATGTGTGCGTGTGTGTGTGTATATATATATATACACACATATATATATATATGAAATTTTGTTTTGTGGCCCAATAGATGAGCTTTAAGTTTTCTTGCCACATCATTAAAAAATAAAAAAATAAACCTAACCCCCCAGGCTGTTGTACCATTTCTTCCACAGAGCTTCTTTAGGGCTAAATCAGATTTCTCCACCTTGAACTGTAATCCATTATTTAAACAAGGCCTTTTCTCTGAGGAATTTCAATCATCATTTCTGAGTTCTTCCTTCAATCTCCTGACAGTGATTATACAACAGGAAACCAGAGTCAATGTACACACAGAAATCCCATTAAAGCAGCACAAACCCCTTTCCTTTCCCCCAGCACATTTGCACGTGCTCCTTTATTTCCCACTGCCCTTTCCCCCCAATCGCAAAGGCACAAAGCACTGAAACCCACACGTTGTTTATGTGCCAACATTGAACTCCTGGGTTTCTCATGCCACTGTTGCAAATTCTCTGCCTGAAATTAGTAAACAGGCTGGAGAATTGAGCAAAGAGAGCAACAATCAGCTGTTCATTCACTGACAAACCAGGCTGGGCCTCGGGGCAGGAAAATGACCTTCACCCTCCTGAAATTCCTGGAATCTTTATGGGAAATTAAAGGGGAGAAAATGCAAAACTAACCCAAAATGCAGAGGATTCCATCAGGCTGAGATTTGCTGCTCTGTGTCAGGATGCTCTGAATGTTTCGGAGGCGGCTGCAGCTGCAAAACAAAAAAAAAAGAGAATTTGTCCTATTTGTCCTCAAGAAAACTGTTGGGAAATGGCAAATTTGGAGGCTCAAGGGCTGACTGAGCTTTTTTCATTGTTATATAAACTAAGTGGACACTTCAGTTTGAGTATGAAACATATTTAGACCTCCTATCCAACCATTCCTGATTATTTCCATAAACCAAGGCACTTTTTCAGAATGAACAGTCAGGGAAACCACAAACCCATAATACACCTTTGACAACCTACATTAGAACCAGAGAATTGTTGAGTTTGGGAAAAACCTCCAAGTTTTGGAAAAAAACCCCAATCATCAAGTCCAACATTAAAAAGAAATGAAACAATGCCAAGCCTTACCAATTTTTTATAGCTGAATAGTTTATTATAAAAAATTTAATTCATTTGTTCAATATTTATCTTTAAAGCAGGGAAAAAATCCATTAACAAAAGGCAGAGAGAGAGCAAAGCAATTTGTGCTCCCAGGCAACATTCTGTGAGCTTGTTTAAATACAGATAAAAGACAAGAAATTTCACTGTTGGTGTTACTGAATGTGTTTCTTGTTTATGTCCTTGTTTATAGAACTATGAGCTGTTCAGGAAACAAATATCTCTGACAGAAACAAACAGAGCAGTTCAAACAAACAACAAAGTCAGGTCAAATATTTCTAGTTTCATCAAAAAGCAAACCCATCTTTTCAGCAATATTACAATTATCATGCTCTACTTTCTCTGAAGGACAGAAAGGTTTCCATTATGGCCAATCCAAGGGAAATCCAACATCCACAGGAAAGGACAGACAACATTGGGAGACACTTCCATAGAAAAAAAACAGTGCAAAACCATTCCAGCTTTATTTTTTTCCCTTTTTTAGATCATATCTTTCAGTTCTGAACACCTAAATTATTTTTTTTGCCTCAAACTTCCTGATTCCTGTCACACTGCACTGATCACAGTGCTGTGTCATGAATGGGTATTTTGATGTTAAATATGGAAACAGAAATTAAAGCCAGTGATGACAGCAAAAAGACACTTAATCAGGTACTATCAGATGTTTGGTGGTGCCAAGAAATCTGTGACAAACAACACTGACCTTTATCCTGCACATTTCAGCAACTTATTTCTCGTTTAAAGCCTAACCTAAAACTGAACCTCACAGCTCTCCAAAATTAAGGGGTTTTTCATAGAACCACAGAATGGATTGGGTTGGAAAAGACCTCCCAGATCATCAAGTCCAACCCTTGCGCCAACTCCAGTCCCTTTACCACATCATGGCACTCAGTGCCACGGCCAAGCTCAGTTGAAAAACCTGCAGGGATGGGGAATCCACCCCCTCTCTGGTCTTATTCTGGGAGGTTTCTGACCCACCATCAAACAGGACCCCAAAATAACTGGGTGAGATGATTCACTATGACACAAAGTGCTTGAGTATTTTTATTAATGCTCCTATTTTTATACTTCCCATGTCACAAGACCCAGAGCAGAAAAAATCCCCAGACTCTTCCCTGTGGGCACAAACAAACTGGATTTATTCCATTTGTTGGGATGAAAACAAGCCCACAGTTATTTCAGGACCAGCTGCAGGTAATTAAATGCTTCTAAAGCCTCTGTAAAAACACTCAGAAAATGAAGTAACTTTATGAACAAGCTGTACAGAACTGAGAGGCTTCTCAAGGTGCTTCTGGACCATTCCATGAATCCCAGAGGATCCGAAGGACAGGCTGGAAGGGCTGTGGGAAAGCAGGGCCAAGGTCTCTGCAGGGACAAGGACTGTGCAGGGACAAGGTCTCTGCAGGGCCAGGACTGTGCAGGGACAAGGACTCTGCAGGGACAAGGACTGTGCGGGGACAACGACTCTGCAGGGCCCAGGACTGTGAGGGGACAAGGACGGTGCGGGGACAAGGACTGTGCAGGGCCAAGGACTGTGCAGGGCCCAGGACTGTGCGGGGACAAGGACTGTGCGGGGACAACGACTCTGCAGGGACAAGACTGTGCAGGGAAAAGGACTGTGCAGAGACAAGACTGTGCAGCGCCAAGGACTGTGCAGGCCCAGGACTGTGCAGGGCCAAGGACTGTGCAGGGCCAAGGACTGTGCGGGGCCAAGGACTGTGCGGGGACAAGGACTGTGCGGGGACAAGGACTCTGCAGGACCAAGGACTCTGCAGGGCCAAGGACTCTGCAGGGCCAAGGACTCTGCAGGGAAAAGGACTGTGCAGAGACAAGACTGTGCAGGGCAAAGGACTCTGCAGGGCCAAGGACTCTGCAGGGCCACCACAAGCAGCTTCCACACTGAGTTTTATTAAAACATTTGCCATTTGTGAGGAAAGAAACTGGTCAGCAAAAAACATTACAACGTTTCCATCTGAGGGCACAAAGGGAGGTTCTGACTGAGTTCCCCAGAACAAGATGCAATAATCCCTCTCCTACCTGAGCTAAAGGAAAATCGAAGGAATTCTCCAGCCACAGACAGGGGTTTTGGGACTGTAACATTTTTAAAACCTCTTATGTATTATAAACACAGCAGAAATACATACCTTGAGTTTGCTATTATTTTTCACCTTATAATCGTCCCTTTTATAAAAAAGAAATGATCAGAACTAATGGACAAAGAACAAGGGGACACCCTTCATAAAAAACTCACAGGTAAAGACCTTCCATTTATTTAAACTATTATTGTATGACACAAGGTAAGTTATGCCTTAGATATTTACATTTTAATTTCAACAACTTCCACTAAAGGGTAACCCAAACATGTTTGTCTTTTAAAAGAAAAATCAATGTTATGGGCCTGGGAAAGGAGACCAGAGCAGAGAAAAGCAAAATTTGCTACTTTTTTTGTCTTCCTGAGCTCTGTGAAAGTATTTTCAAGTAAACTGCAGTGGGAGGGAAAAGGGAAGAGGAACTGGGGGAGGAAAGTATCTGCATGTTTTTTCTGAGTTGGGTATTTCTTTCCTTCCTTAAAAACATATAAAGTTCTCAGGTTAAGCTTCTAAGATACTTCAGCATGAAAAACCTGGGTGTCCTTCAACCCTGACACAAAAGGTGAAACCACAGAGCAAATTTTAATTTCATTATTTCATAATGAGATGCATGACCAGAGAGATGGTTATCTCATTTTTAATACCACATAACCTTCTGCAAAGTATTTTTCCTTTCCTCGTTTAAAGAAGTGGTTCCTGTGAAAGAATGATCTGAAAAAGCTCCTTCACAGAAACATTTTCAATGTCATTTCAAGGGTGTATAAATAAATCATTACATTCAAAGGCTGGCATTAAACACAGGAGACTTGTGTGTCTGAAGAAAGATGCCATTCAGAAACAGGGAAGAGAATAATTAGAATTCTTATGACATGCTTTTAAACAATACAGGCTAAACTGGGGATAAAGACAGAGGGGAGGGAAAGGGGCATTTTCTTGCATTTCACATTAACCAGTCATCTGACAAAAACAAAGAGACTGTGCTGGGAACAAAAATCCTGGTGTATTCCCGACTCCAAAGCCATCTGCCTGCAAGGGCACTGACTTTTTACTGCCTTTTATTCCACCACAGTCACAGCATTTCAAACAGAAACAAGGAAGAGCAGACTGGAACTCCATGGCACAGACCTCTGGGATTTGGGATGCTTTCCTGGGAGATGTGGCTCTGGATCCACCACACACACAGTCTCAACTAAATCCACAATAGCATCTTCCATTAGGGGTGTTGGAAGCACAAGGCCATGAAGCCCTTCAGAAGAAGCCCCAAAATCCTGGATTTCTATGAGATTATGACAAGGCAAGAGCTGGTGGCTGCCTATCCATCCAACTTTGGAAGTGAGTAGGAAGTTAAAGGAGGTGAACTGGGAATTTTTCCAGCACTTTTGAGCAGCAGCTGCACTTTCTATCACAGATCCCAGACTATTCTGAGTGGGAAGGGACCCACAAGGATCATGGAGTCCAACTCTTATGTCAATGGCCCACACAGGGGATTGAACCCATGACCTTGGCATTATTACAACCTAGTTTTAACCAACTGAGCTGAGATCAGGTTAAAATCATAGAATCATAGAATGGATTGGGTTGGAAAAGACCTCCCAGATCATCAAGTCCAACCCTTGGGCCAACTCCAGTCCCTTTACCACATCATGGCACTCAGTGCCACGGCCAAGCTCACCTGAAAAACCTCCAGGGATGGGGAATCCACCCCCTCTCTGGGCAGCCCATTCCAATGCCTGAGCACTCTCTCTGCAANAGGTGTGGCCTCCCCAAGGCAGAGTCCAGGGGAAGGCTCACTGCCCTGGGCCTGCTGGCCACGCTAGTTTTGCTATTTTTTATGCCACAGTGCAGCGAGTGAGGGGCAGCCTTGCCCTCCTCACTCCTTTGTGTCTGCACTCCCGATCCTGGAGCCATCCATGTGTCCAGTCGGATCACCCTATGGATCTAAACAACCACCAGCCCCAGAATTAATAAGCAAACAAGGCTTTCCAACAGCTGCAGAGCCGAGCTGGTTGCTGATGAAGGAAGTCAAAAGGCAGAGCCGCCGTTTGGGGTGACATCTGGCAACAAAGGGTGCTTGGGCCAATTAAGGAACTGTACCTTGAGGTACTCGATTTTCTGCTAATCTTGGACTATACCCAAAAAAAGGATGGGAGATAATTGACAATCATTAACTTCTAAGAATTAGCGCTCATCTGTTCACGTCTTCACACTAATTATGCAAAGCACCTCGCTTGACAACAGTCAGGCTGTCACAGCTCGGGGACAGACACGGCGCTGCAAGGCACGGTCTGTCGGCAAATAAAGCCAATATCGACAACTCCGCCTTTCTCCAGCACAAAGAACAGACGCGCTTCCTCAGCAATGCCACACAGTGTCTGACTTTGCGTTTGTTTTCCCGCAAAGTGGTGCTTCTCCCTGCATCCCCCTCGCTGCTGGATGGATTTAAGCTGTGTGTGACCCTGAAGGGAAGTTGTGGCCAGCTGGGGGTTGGTCTCTTCTCCCAGGCACTCAGCAATAGGACAAGGGGGCACGGGGGGCTCAAGCTCTGCCAGGGCAAATTGAAGTTGGAGAGCAGAAAAAACTTCTTTGCAGAGAGAGTGCTCAGGCATTGGAATGGGCTGCCCAGAGAGGGGGTGGATTCCCCATCCCTGGAGGTTTTTCAGCTGAGCTTGGCCGTGGCACTGAGTGCCATGATGTGGTAAATGGACTGGAGTTGGCCCAAGGGTTGGACTTGATGATCTGGGAGGGCTTTTCCAACCCAATCCATTCTGTGATTCTATGAAAACCTCCTTAATGGCCCCAAATCTCGCTGCAACACCCCCAAAACGCCTCAATGCCCTCTACATGCCACAAAACCCATCCTTAATACCCCAACCCCTCTGTCCCACCACCAAAGTGCTGCATCCCCATCCTTCAGCCCACCCCAATGTGCTCAAAGAGGCGTCAAATGCCATGATCTGGTAAAGGGACTGGAGCTGGCCCAAGGGTTGGACTTGATGATCTGGGACGTCTTTCCCAACCCAATCCATTCTAGGATTCTGTGATTCTATTCTCCTTTTCCTGCCAAGGTAATCAATCCAGCAGCGTCGATCCCGGCGCTGATCCCGGCACGATTCTCGAGGGATTCCCTGCCCTTGCCCCGGGCTGGCTCGGCTGCCCAAGGGGGGCATCTCATCCCACTGTTTTGCCTCAGCCTGGCAGATGTTCCGCTTCGCCCCCACAAAGGCTCGGCCGTACCCAAACCCACACGTGGCCCAGGCTGGATGGAAAATCCAGGGAAAATCTGGGATTCCTGGCAAGGCTGGGAGAACCTCACGTTAAGAGGGCTCATCTTTTCAGGGGTGACTCGAACACATTCCTGCTACCCAAGACAATGGTTTTAACAGTAACGCCTCGATTTAACATAAATAAATAAATAAAATGAAAAATAAAAGGGTTTTTATTCCCTCAAGTTGTCTCACTTCTTGTTAACTTGCTGCTACCACCATCTGTTTCCACTCTACTAAAAAAAAAAAAAAAATCCAGTTTATTTTTCAGGGGCCTTTTGTTGACCTCACAATTTCTACCAGAAACATCATTATTGTCTGACAGATCGGAGTCCAGGATTTCCCACAGTCTGACACTGTCACCGTCTTACTGGAGCTGTGGAAAAAAATCCAGAAGTCAGACTGCAGTGAAGGCTCTCAGAAGTTCATTCATTTCAAAAGCAGATTATTTGAAATTTAATATTTACTATTTAAAAGTCAATATTTAGTATTTGAAATTCGATATTTAGTATTTGAAATTTAATATTTACTATTTGAAATTTAATATTTAGCATTTGAAATTCAACATTTAGTATTTGAAATTTAA
>VWZD01008013.1:25486-37563 GCA_013396695.1 Sakesphorus luctuosus | reverse complement strand
ACCCTCCCAGCCACCAATTCCTTCCCAATATCCCACCTATCCCTGCCCTCTGGCAGTGGGAAGCCATTCCCTGTGTCCTGTCACTAAAGTTCCCCGGGAAGGTCCATCATTCACCTGGGATTAAAATCCAGGCACTTCTTATCTCACCTACACAGAATCACGGAATGGTTTGGATTAGAAGAGATCTTGAAGGTCATCCCGTCCCACCCCTGCCATGGACAGGGACACCTCCCACTATCCCAGGCTGCTCCAACCTGGCCTTGGGCACTCCCAGGGATGGGGCAGGTCCCCAACATCCCACCATCTCCCCTGGTTCCTCTCTTGTGATCCCCCCAAACCAACGTCCCTTTCCAACCATCTATCCTGGTGCCAGCCCCACCATCCACATGGACACCTTTTATTCACTTTACCCCAGGAATGTGGGATGTGAGGGGAGCACAGCAGAGTTTTGCCTCCTTCATCCTGCCTTGTCCTGCCCTGTCCTGAAGATTCCAGCTTTGCCACGGGCTCTGGTCTCCAACACATCTTCCCCAGCTTTCCCAGCCTTTCCCATTTTACTTCCATTGCCTCTTTCCACCATCACCTCTGGCCTGTGTGTTGTGCTATTGCCAAAAAGCTGAGCCAGCACCCCCAGTTTTATCCCAGGGATTTTTGGTCCCACACACAAAACCTCCAAGGATCTGTAATTAAAGGCTTGAAGTCAATGCCATGCAGGGAAGGATCTGGAGCCAGGATTTAAGGAACCATGAGGCTTGGAACCCGTTAATCCCACATCCCCCAGCTGCAGAGAACACATCCTGCTCCTCCTGCATCCTCATCCAACCCCAGGGAAGGGGAAGAGGTTGAGTGAGCACTGAGGAAAACTGAATTTGCTGTGGAGGTTCTGATCCCCCCATGTGGTGCTTCCCCCCCAGAAAGTTAATCCCCCCTTGGTGTTAATCAAGGATGAGCTCCCTGCCTGGTGTCCATCCCTGTTAATCACCCCAGCTCCTCATCCCTGGTGGGGAGGAGCAGGATAAGACCCCTCATCTGCATCTCATTTTAATTATTTGCCAAGAGCAGCGTAAAGCCCTGAATCTGCAGATTTTGGGTGTGACTGAGGCAGGGGCTGCTTGGAGCAGATTCCTTTTTCCTTCCCAGAGGAAAGGGGAGCACACACGGAGCACTCAGGGCTCTCCCACCCACCAAGCTTTGAGCCTGGGACAGGTGAGTGAGAACACATTCCAAATCTGTCCACGTTTTGTCTCCCCAAACCAAACTGGACTTTGCTCACAAAGCAAAGCAAAGACAAATAAGCCCTGTGGCCACTGGGAAGTGTTTTTAGCTGGCCTGGATAAAGCTTGGTTGGGATCTGTGTGTGGACATCCCCATGGCACAGGTTACACCATCCAGCCCCATCCCTGTCCTGGCAGGGAGTTGGCACCTTCTCAATCCCAATCTTTGAGCCCCTGGACACAGTTTGAGGTTTCCAAACCAACATCAGCAGTGGGAGCTGAAGCTCTGAAAGGAAAAGAGGACACCTTTGGGATTCAGCATTGCTAAAACCCCCTCCAGAAGGCTCCTAAAACATCCTTCCTGCCTCTCCTGTCCTGTGGTGAGTGGGACAGCCTCCTGCAGAGCTCCTCATGTTGTCCCAATCCTAGTCCATGGACCACCAGCCTCCAAAAGGCTTTCCCATGCTCCCTCCACATTCAGCACTCACTCAGGAAGGAGACATGTCCTGACAGCACGTCCTTCCCTGCACCAAACTCCATCCTTAACACCTCAGTGCTGTGTTGGCTCCTTCTATCCCCTCTTTGATGGCCATGGATCCATCAGAGGAGCATCCATGTTCCTGCCCAGGGGTGTGCAGAGCTCCAGAGCTCTAGGAAGGCTATGGTGGGAGAAGAGAAGGAAAAAGGATCATTCCAGAACAGGATTTAATGACATTTTGCCTCCAAGACACTTTCAGACAAGAAGGGAAGACATTTCACACCACTGGTGAACTTCACCAAGTTGTGACCTGCAGCCTTGTGTGTCCCTTGGGATGCAAAAGCAGATCAACAGCCTGGGAAACACCCAACAGGGAGGTCAGGCTTCCTGGAGAAGGAGTGATGTGGAAAGGGAAAGGACACAATGTCAGCTGTTGTTCCTGCTCCTCAGCTTCCTGAGCTCTCCTGCCCCACTATTGTTCCATGTTTTGGGGGCTGCAAAAGCTGAATAAAATCCATTACAATTCCCAAAGAAAGGAAGAAGCAAGCAGAGTGATTTGGAAAGGGGGGAAAGCTGATGATGGTGTGTTCCTTGGTGGCTCTTCCTGACCCAGATATTGCCCAACAGGAACCTCAAAATCTGGGTTAAGTCTCTGCTCGTGTCACCTGGTCGGGCTGTTTCTCACTGTGCTTTCAGCCTGGGCACCTCACCATTGGCATCTGCCCATGGAAACAGCTCCCTTTTCCCTGGTTACCTGTTTATTTTTAGCAAATCCTTCCTGCATCCATGGAGAAGGTGAGGCCACACCTTGAGTGTTGTGTTGAGTTGTGGGCCCCTGAGTTGAGGCAAGAGATTGAGGGGCTGGAGCGGGGCCAGAGAAGAGCAAGGAGGCTGGAGAAGGGAGTGGAGCACAAGTGCTGTGGGGAGAGGCTGAGGGAGCTGGGGGTGTTTGTGCTGGAGAAGAGGAGGCTGAGAGGTGACCTCAGCACTGTCTGGAAGTGCCACATCAGGGAAGTTGTGGCCAGGTGGGGGTTGGTCTCTTCTCCCAGGCACTCAGCAATAGGACAAGGGGGCACGGGGGGCTCAAGCTCTGCCAGGGCAAATTGAAGTTGGAGATGGGAAAAAACTTCTTTGCAGAGAGAGTGCTCAGGCATTGGAATGGGCTGCCCAGAGAGGGGGTGGATTCCCCATGCCTGGAGGTTTTTCAGCTGAGCTTGGCCGTGGCACTGAGTGCCATGATGTGGTAAAGGGACTGGAGTTGGCCCAAGGGTTGGACTTGGTGATCTGGGAGGTCTTTTCCAACCCAATCCATTCTAGGATGCTGTGATTCTATGAAAACAATGAGGACACACAGAGGCCAAAAATAGCTGCTGTTCACCCCAAGATGAGCCTCTGGAGAAGTCCTTCATTGCTCCCTCCATGAGGAAGGGCTGAAGTTCTCACCCTGGAGCTGATGGTTGCTCAGGGGGCATTTTATTAAAAAATTAATGGATCCATCCCATGCCCAGCCCTTCCCCATGGGAAACATTGGCTGCTGGGCTTGTGGGCTCTGGGAATGCTTTGAGGTCCTGGTGCCACCCATGAGCCATCCTGCAGGGCTCCCCAGGATGATGGAACGCCAGCAAGACCTGTCTCCATCCCCCGTGCCCAACTGGTACCAGTGACAACACAAGGGCTCCAAATCAACCCCAAATCCCACACAAATCCCACTGTCAGCATCCTGTGATCCATCCATCCTTTGGGGCTGTCAACTTGATTTTTTTTCCTCATCCCTATGAAGCATCAAGGAGCCACTTGCCCCCCTTACAGCACTTTTAAGGAAATAATTCGGATTTCTTGGAGAGCAAACACTGTGTTTGTGTGGTAAAAAATCAAGGTAATCCCTTGCTGTGCTTCCTGAGAATTCCTTTTTGTTCATATTTATGGGATCCTGTTGCTTTTATGGGATCCCATAAATGTTTCAGAGCAATCTACCCTCCAGGCAGGGGATGTTTGTACCAAGAACAAACTTGCTGCCCACAGAGCTCCTAATGAAATATTTATGAATAGCACCAGAAGGGGATAAAACAAGGCTGTAAGAAAAGTTTCCCACTTTTACCTGAGGAGGGAAAACTAAATAATAAATGATGATGGTGATAAACCCCCTCCTGCTCCATTTATCCAAGTTCTTCAGGCTAAAAGATCTTCATTCTTCTCAAGAGCTATTTTTGGGAGGAGAGATATTAAGATTTCATCTGCGCTTAAATAATTGTTTTATTTTTGCTGCAAAAAGCAGCCCCCAGGTCAAAGCAAATAAAAAGGTGAGTTACTTCTCCAACAAGCTGAGATCTGCATGTTTATACCACCCTGAACCTGGCACCACGTGCCCATCAGACACAGGGTGGGAATGCAGGAATTGATGGAGACACAACACACCCAGATCCTACAGGCATAGGAAACGTGTCCCAAAAATAGCAGTGCTGACCCCGAGTCACCCAGAGCTGTCGTGTTGTTCTTTGTCCATGAAGAGTTTGGCCAAGGGAGAGACAGGGCTGAGGGTGAGCAGGAGGTGGGAGAAGTTCTGGTCGTGTTTGCAGAGCTGGCTCTGTGCAAGGAGGGAGTTTGGGGCTGTTGGTGGCCATTGCTGAAGTTGCCTTTGGCTTCTCCAGCGATGGGAGGTTTGATTTGTTGTTGTGGCTTCTTCATCCCAACATAGTCTGTGACATCTTCGGGTGCTACAGGATCATAGACCCCAACAGTGGTGTGGCTTGGAAGGGACCTTAAAGGTCATCCAATTCCAGGGACACCTCCCACCAGCCCAGCCTGGCTCCAGCCCAGAGGGGCTCCAGCATCATGGAATGGTTTGGGTGGGAAAGGACCTTAAAGCCCATTCAGTTCCACCCCTGCCATGGGCAGGGCCACCTCCCACCAGCCCACGGTGCTCCAAGCCCTGTCCCACCTGGCCTGGGACACTCCCAGGGATGGAGCAGCCACAGCTTCTCTGCCCAACCTGTGCCAGGGCCTGCCCACCCTCCCAGACACCAATTCCTTCCCAATATCCCATCTAAACTCCACTCTCCGTCAGTTTGAATCCATCCCCCGTGTCCTGTCACTCCATCCCTTCTAAACAGTCTCTCTCCATGTTTCCTGTTGGCTTCTTCAGGCACTGGAAGGCCACAATTAGGTCACCCCAGAGCCTTCTCTTCTCCAGGCTGAGCAATCCCAGTTCTCAGCAGAGCTCTCCATCCCTCAGATCAACTTGGTGCCTTCTCTGGACTCTCTCCAGCAGCTCCATGTCCTTCCTGTGTTGTTGTTCCCCAGCGCTGGAGGCAGCTCTGCAGGTGGATCTCACCTCAGTGGAGCAGAGGGTGAAAAAAGAAGTCTATTATTTTCTTAATTTGTGCCCACCATCATTTCCAGGGTGTTTCTGTGCCAGGCCATGGAACTGAGCTCAGATCTCCTCTGCCCTCTCCCTGTGTGACCCTGGAGGTCAAAGGCAGCATTTTCCAAAGCTCTTCAGCCATCTCAGATTCCCCAGTGTAGGATTTGCTCTGCAAAAATCCACGAAATTATTGTCTGGAATGGTGTTCTGGCTCTCTTCCTGAACATTCTGGATGCTCTGGAAAGGCTCTGCCAAGGAGGGAACAGTCTGGATCTGTCTTGGCATCACAGGGAAATTCAGCTTGGAAGGAACTCAGGATTTCCCTATTCCAACCTCCTGCTCAAACAAGGGTCAGCCCTGAGGTCAGCGCAGGTTGTTCCAGGCTGTGTTCAGTTTGCTGCTGGATAGGAAGCTCAGGAGGAGCCAGCAGTGTGCCCAGGTGGCCAAGAAGGCCAATGGGATCCTGGCCTGGATCCAAAGTAGCGTGGCCAGCAGGCCCAGGGCAGTGAGCCTTCCCCTGGCCTCTGCCTTGGGGAGGCCACACCTTGAGTGTTGTGTTGAGTTGTGGGCCCCTGAGTTGAGGCAAGAGATTGAGGGGCTGGAGCGGGGCCAGAGAAGAGCAACGAGGCTGGAGAAGGGACTGGATGTGGCACTGAGTGTCCTCTTAAACACCTCCAGGGACAGAGAATCCACCATGTCTTGATCCAACCCCACTGTGATCACCAGCCCTCACAGTGAGGTTGGATCAAGGGTTGGACTTGATGATCTCAGAGGTCTCTTTCAACCCAACTGAGAAGAGAAGAGCAACGAGGCTGGAGAAGGGACTGGAGCACAAGTGCTGTGGGGAGAGGCTGAGGGAGCTGGGGGTGTTTGTGCTGGAGA
This sequence comes from Sakesphorus luctuosus, assembly GCA_013396695.1. NCBI lineage: Eukaryota > Metazoa > Chordata > Aves > Passeriformes > Thamnophilidae > Sakesphorus > Sakesphorus luctuosus. The sequence continues at coordinate 31,628 of VWZD01008013.1, read as the reverse complement.
AAAGGAGGCTGAGAGGTGACCTCAGCACTGTCTGGAAGTGCCTGAAGGGAAGTTGTGGCCAGCTGGGGGTTGGTCTCTTCTCCCAGGCACTCAGCAATAGGACAAGGGGGCACGGGGGGCTCAAGCTCTGCCAGGGCAAATTGAAGTTGGAGAGCAGCAAAAACTTCTTTGCAGAGAGAGTGCTCAGGGATTGGAATGGGCTGCCCAGAGAGGGGGTGGATTCCCCATCCCTGGAGGTTTTTCAGCTGAGCTTGGCCGTGGCACTGAGTGCCATGATGTGGTAAAGGGACTGGAGTTGGCCCAAGGGTTGGACTTGATGATCTGGGAGGTCTTTTCCAACCCAATCCATTCTAGGATTCTACGAAATCTCCAAGGATGGAGTCAGTTCAGCCCCCCTGGGATCCTGTGCCTCTGTGGGCACTTCCCTGGTGCCCCAAACCTCAAAGATTCCCCTGGCACCTGCTCCTCTTCCACTGCTTTTCCACAGCCACCACCTACTGTGCTCCAGGTATGTGGCCACCAGCTCCTGGGGACAACCAGCCCTACACTCATCCTTTTCCCCCCGTTTTGAGCCTCACACGAAGGGAGGAAGCACAGCAGGACCCACAGCACTTGCTGTGTGGCCTCTCCTGCACCTCCTTATCTCCAGAAACAGCTTCCCACCTCTCCCATCCCACTCCCTACAGGGCTCAAACATTGTGTTTGCCCTTCCAGGAGCCTCCTCCTCTCCACACTGCCTGGGGACACACCACTCAACACCTGATTTCATGCAAGATCAGCTGATTTCACAGCTCCCAAGTCTCTGCCTGTTGACCTTGGGTGTTGGGCTGGGAGAGGCTGTGACTTCAGGCAGAGCAGCTCCTTCCAAGGCTGGATGGGTCAGGAAACATCTCCATGTTCCCCAGAGCTCCTCAGCTGGTGGTCCTGGAGAGCTCTGGGCTCCTGCTAAGGGGCCCACAGAAGGTGATTAAGAGAATAAATAAAATCAAAAGAATGTAACTCCATGGCATCACACTGGGGAATTGTTAGGGGATAGATGAAGATATGGGTCACAGAATTATGGAATTATTTGGGTTGGAAGGACCTTAAAGCCCATCCAGACCCACCCCCTGCCATGGGCAGGGACACCTCCCACCAGCCCAGGGTGCTCCAAGCCCTGTCCAGCCTGACCTTGGACACTCCCAGGGATCCAGGGGCAGCCACAGCTTCTCTGCCCAACCTGTGCCAGGGCCTGCCCACCCTCCCCCCCACCAATTCCTTCCAAATATCCCATCCATCCCTGCCCTCTGGCAGTGGGAAGCCATTCCCTTGTCCTGCCACTCCAGGCATGATCCATGACTGATCCCTGCTGTGCTGGGGCACCTCCTCTTGGTTTCCCCTCTCTTAAACACGTCCCCACAAGCTGATTCTCCCTCTGAGACCATTTCCCTCCATCTTTCAGCCATTGTTTTTCCCAGAAAAACAGCCAGAATTTCTCCCTGCCAGGAGTTTTGCTCTCCTGCACTCCCTGTTTCCATCTTCCAGTGGTTGCTGGCTCAGAAATGTTGGGAGCTGAGAAGGCCAGAGACGTCAGGAAGGGAAAATCCACCTCAGCTTTTCATCTCTGTTTGCCAACATTTCATTTAAGTTGGATTTTCATGCTGCTGATGAACCTTTTAGAGCTTCCCACCCCCCTCCAGGCTCAGTCCAGAGGAGGGAACCTCCAGCCCTGCAGTGGGAACAGGGATTTAACTCCTCTGAACCCCTTGTTCTCTATTTTCTCCAAAGGACTTTTATATCCTTGGATCCCATCACTAACTCCCATCCTGCAGAGTCACCACTGCCTTCCAGTCTCCTTTTGAGCCTCTCCCATGGCCAAAAGCAGCTCCTGGGCAGGTTCCCTGTGGTGTTTCCCGGATATCCCATGGAGTGACACCTCACTGACCCCTGTTTGTTGGCTCCAGGGGAAGGAAACAACAATGAGATCACTTGGAAAGCTGGGGATTTTTTTTCCCAGTTTTGACTTGCCCAGTGGAAATGCAGGAGCTGAAACTGGAAGCTGAAATTAAACTAATTTGCTCTCAGACATGTAAACAAGGTGATGATAATTCCAGCCAGCAATGCTCCATCCTTGCCTCTCTCCAAGGGGAGGAAGGCTGAGCTCACCCTGTGCTGGAGGGGCTGTGGGATCCAGCAGGAGCAGGGCTGGGACAAAGCCAGGAGCTCTGATGCCACTCCAGGCTCAGCTCCCGAGTTTCTTCAGTGCTGGCTGGGGACACTGTGCCCCCCTGAGCCATTTCATCACGGATTTGATGCTCAGCATGGATCTTGGAGCTCTACTGGAGGCAAACTGGGATGTGCCCATGAGGCATCTCCTCGTGGCAGCATTCCAGGCTCTCATCCCTCATCCCTCCATAACCAAGACAAATTGAGGAACAGAGCTTGTTATTTCATGGCTTGCTCTAAGCAGGTCACCTTTGAGGCCACTGCAAAACGATCCTTTGCAAATCCAACACACCAATAGGGAGATTTGGAAGGGAAATTGGGAAAAATGGTGGTCGTTGGTGAAATCACAGCCCTTGGGTGTTTTTGCAGCTGCAGACAAGAAAAACAAACCACTTGTTTAATGGAACAAGAAGCAGAGCCTAAAGCTGACCCTTGGGAAGGAAAGCTGGGGGAGCTTCCCCTTTGGGAAGAAAAGCTTGGAAGAGGTTCCCCCTTGGGAAAGAAAGATGAGGGAGCTTCCCCTTTGGGAAGGAAAGGTGGGAGACCTTCTCCTTTGGGAAGGAAAGCTGGGAGAGCTTCCCCTTTGGGAAGGAAAGCTGGGGGAGCTTCCTCCTTGGGGAGGAAAGATGGGAGAGCTTTCCCCTTGGGAAGGAAATCTGGGAGAGCTTCCCCCTTGGGAAGGAAAGATGAGGGAGCTTTCCCCTTGGGAAGAAAACTGGGGGGAGCTTCTCCCTTGGGAAGGAAAGCTGGGAGAGTTTNCTTCCCCTTTGGGAAGAAAAGCTGGGAAGAGGTTCCCCCTTGGGAAGGAAAGATGAGTGAGCTTCCCCTTTGGGAAGGAAAGCTGGGGGAGCTTCCTCCTTGGGGAGGAAAGATGGGAGAGCTTTCCCCTTGGGAACGAAAGATTAAGAGAGCTTCCCCCTTCCCAATTTTTTTTTTTGGAAATAAGCAGCTTGGGAAAGCACATGGGCAGAATCAATCACAAATTATGGCTTGCAAATAAACTCCTCTCTCCCTCTCCAGGACAGCTGGAAAGGGAAATTCTCCAGCCTGTTGCTTAACATGGCAGGGAAATCATCACCTGAAAGCAGGGCTGGCAGGGAGGCTCCGAGGGAATTCCATTCCAGCCTTTGTTGGGTTCCATGAGCTGAAGAGACTTCAGGGAAGCATCTAGAAGTAAGAGCAGGGATGTTGTGTGTGGAAAACTGCTGAGGCTCCTGGGAGCTCTGTTTTGGCCCCACATCCTAGGAAATAACAGCCCCAAATCTGCTTTTTGGCTGCGCTCTGCTGTGGGATTGAGCACTGAGAGCTGGAGGGGTTGGGTTTTGCTCAAGCTGCTTCTTCATGGCTTGGGAAACTGCTCCAGCCTGTTGCTTAAACATGCCAGGGANCACCACCCCAGCCTCTCTCAGCAGCTCCCATGGCTTTTCCCCCAAAAATACTGCAGGGAGAGGCCCTGGTCTGTGCTGTGGGACCAGCTGGAAGCACTTGGGCAGGGGATGGTTTCATGGAGGCAGAAAATCATTCAGGTGGGAAAAGACTCCTGAGATCACCAAGTCCAACCTTCAACCCACCACCAAGGTCNCTTCCCCTTTGGGAAGAAAAGCTGGGAAGAGGTTCCCCCTTGGGAAGGAAAGATGAGGGAGCTTCCCCTTTGGGAAGGAAAGGTGGGAGACCTTCTCCTTTGGGAAGGAAAGCTGGGAGAGCTTCCCCTTTGGGAAGGAAAGCTGGGAGAGCTTCTCCCTTGGAAAGGAAACTGGGAGAGCTTCTCCCTTGGAAAGGAAAGCTGGGGGAGCTTCTCCCTTGGAAAGGAAAGCTGGAAGACCTTCCCCTTTGGGAAGAAAAGCTGGGAAGAGGTTCCCCCTTGGGAAGGAAAGATGAGGGAGCTTCCCCTTTGGGAAGGAAAGGTGGGAGACCTTCTCCTTTGGGAAGGAAAGCTGGGAGAGCTTCCCCTTTGGGAAGGAAAGCTGGGAGAGCTTCTCCCTTGGAAAGGAAACTGGGAGAGCTTCTCCCTTGGAAAGGAAAGCTGGGGGAGCTTCTCCCTTGGAAAGGAAAGCTGGAAGACCTTCCCCTTTGGGAAGAAAAGCTGGGAAGAGGTTCCCCCTTGGGAAGGAAAGATGAGGGAGCTTCCCCTTTGGGAAGGAAAGGTGGGAGACCTTCTCCTTTGGGAAGGAAAGCTGGGAGAGCTTCCCCTTTGGGAAGGAAAGCTGGGAGAGCTTCTCCCTTGGAAAGGAAACTGGGAGAGCTTCTCCCTTGGAAAGGAAAGCTGGGGGAGCTTCTCCCTTGGAAAGGAAAGCTGGAAGACCTTCCCCTTTGGGAAGAAAAGCTGGGAAGAGGTTCCCCCTTGGGAAGGAAAGATGAGGGAGCTTCCCCTTTGGGAAGGAAAGGTGGGAGACCTTCTCCTTTGGGAAGGAAAGCTGGGAGAGCTTCCCCTTTGGGAAGGAAAGCTGGGAGAGCTTCTCCCTTGGAAAGGAAACTGGGAGAGCTTCTCCCTTGGAAAGGAAAGCTGGGGGAGCTTCTCCCTTGGAAAGGAAAGCTGGAAGACCTTCCCCTTTGGGAAGAAAAGCTGGGAAGAGGTTCCCCCTTGGGAAGGAAAGATGAGTGAGCTTCCCCTTTGGGAAGGAAAGCTGGGAGACCTTCTCCTTTGGGAAGGAAAGCTGGGAGAGCTTTCCCTTTGGGAAGGAAAGCTGGGGGAGCTTCCTCCTTGGGGAGGAAAGATGGGAGAGCTTTCCCCTTGGGAAGGAAATCTGGGAGAGCTTCCCCCTTGGGAAGGAAAGATGAGGGAGCTTTCCCCTTGGGAAGAAAACTGGGGGGAGCTTCTCCCTTGGGAAGGAAAGCTGGGAGAGTTTCTCCCTTGGGAAGGAAAGCTGGGAGAGTTTCTCCCTTGGGAAGGAAAGACAGGAGAGCTTTCCCCTTGGGAACGAAAGATTAAGAGATCTTCCCCCTTCCCAATTTTTTTTTTTGGAAATAAGCAGCTTGGGAAAGCACATGGGCAGAATCAATCACAAATTATGGCTTGCAAATAAACTCCTCTCTCCCTCTCCAGGACAGCTGGAAAGGGAAATTCTCCAGCCTGTTGCTTAACATGGCAGGGAAATCATCACCTGAAAGCAGGGCTGGCAGGGAGGCTCCGAGGGAATTCCATTCCAGCCTTTGTTGGGTTCCATGAGCTGAAGAGACTTCAGGGAAGCATCTAGAAGTAAGAGCAGGGATGTTGTGTGTGGAAAACTGCTGAGGCTCCTGGGAGCTCTGTTTTGGCCCCACATCCTAGGAAATAACAGCCCCAAATCTGCTTTTTGGCTGCGCTCTGCTGTGGGATTGAGCACTGAGAGCTGGAGGGGTTGGGTTTTGCTCAAGCTGCTTCTTCATGGCTTGGGAAACTGCTGGTCTTGCACCAGCCCAGCCTCTCTCAGCAGCTCCCATGGCTTTTCCCCCAAAATACTGCAGGGAGAGGCCCTGGTCTGTGCTGTGGGACCAGCTGGAAGCACTTGGGCAGGGGATGGTTTCATGGAGGCAGAAAATCATTCAGGTGGGAAAAGACTCCTGAGATCACCAAGTCCAACCTTCAACCCACCACCAAGGTCACCCCTGACCATGTCCCCAAGTGCCACATCCACATGGCTTTGAAATCCCTGCAGGGATGGGCATCCCCCCCTGCCCTGGGCAGCTGTGCCAGGGATGGACAACCTTATCCATGGAGGAATTTTTGCTAATATTCAATTTAAACCTCCCTTGGCACAACTCGAGGCCGTTTCCTTTTGTCCTGTCACTTATTCCTGGAGAGATTTCAGATTATTTCACCTTTGCCAACACACACACCATGGGCCAAGTTTAAAGCTCAAACCCGTGTCTTTCACAAAAAGTACAGATGAATAGATAGATGGACAGATAGATAGACAGATAGATAGATAATAGCTTAAAATAAAATAAAATAAAATAA
>VWZD01008013.1:0-25172 GCA_013396695.1 Sakesphorus luctuosus | reverse complement strand
TAAAATAAAATAATAAAATAAAATAAAGTAGACTAAAGTAAAATAAAATAAAATAATAAAGTAAAATAAAGTAAAATAAAATAAAGTAAAAAATAAAGTAAAATAAAATAAAATAAAAAATAAAGTAAAATAAAGTAATAAAATAAAATAAAATAAAATCCTAGTTCGATGAGCACAGCCTCCCTGATTTCTTCTCCCTGGGATTGTGTCACTCCAACCCGCAGCACAAAAGCCTTTGTGGGCTCTTTATCCCTTAGAACTAAACCAACACCAGCCTCTACAAGATCGTGATTTACAAGTCCCTGGGGACTGTCCCAGCCGGCACAGCAGCAATTCCAGCAGGAAAGGCTTTCCCAGCGGGGGGGTGTAAAGAGTTTGATGCAATAGAGCGATATCTCAGCGGGGAATCCCATGGCCCTTAATTTATTGATCACCATTAGCGCTAATAACACTAATACAGCAGCAGAGATTAAAACCCTCGGTGCGCAGGCAGGGGAAGATTCCCAGAGCTGGGAAAAGGCTGGGATTGATGCAGCGGTGCTGTCCTTTTGTATGTCACCCCAAAGACCGGCCCCACCTCATCACACGCAATGCCACGGATTGTCGCTGTCACCTGAGGTCACCCGGCCGGACGGGGCTGGCTGGTTTTCCCCCCGTTCCCTGGGAAACCAGCGCTGAGCCAGCTGGGCAGCCTCTTCCCGAGGGCTGTTCCCACTCTCCAGCTTTCCATGGGGAAGGGACATTGTCAGCCCTTTCCCCGGGAGTCGTGTGTGACACCCGGTGGCAGCAGCTGCGGCTCCGCGGGTCGCCCGGGAATACAGTGAACAAAGTGGGCTCTGGTTTAACACGGGCCGAGCTGCGATCTCAGCTCTGGGCTGAGCAAAGGCTCTCTGTGCCCCCCAGTACCAGGAGGAAAGAAAAAAAAAACCCAAACCCTCTTTAAATAAATCACACGCTTTTCTTCCCGGCTTTTCTTACAAACCTCCGTCAATGGGAGAGTGCAGCGAGTCAGCTGAGGCTGTTTATGATCCTTCTCACAGAGAATCCTAGAATGGATTGGGTTGGAAAAGACCTCCCAGATCATCAAGTCCAACCCTTGGGCCAACTCCAGTCCCGTCACCAGATCATGGCACCCAGTGCCACGGCCAAGCTCAGCTGAAAACCCTCCAGGGATGGGGAATCCACCCCCTCTCTGGGCAGCCCATTCCAATGCCTGAGCACTCTCTCTGCAAAGAACTTTTTTCTGCTCTCCAACTTCGATTTGCCCTGGCAGAGCTTGAGCCCCCCGTGCCCCCTTGTCCTATTGCTGAGTGCCCTTTTAAAGGCAGGAGCTTGAGATCAGGGAGGTGATTTGGGACAGAACTTTGGCAGATCCCTGAAAAGGGAATGAATTTGCACAAATTGATGTCCAGGTCCCCTTTCTCACCTCCCGTGACCCCTCGGTGTGTTGCACAGACTGCAGGGACCCGTCTGGGGACCGCGAGTGTCGCTCCGTGGCAAATAAACCCCCGGAGGGTTTCTCGCCTCCGCCGTCCGGTTTTATATCTGGAACTAATTTCGTCGTCGTTCCGATGAGTGACGAGATAATTGCTGCAGCTGGGCTATTCAAAGATCCCCTTTTCCCATTAATTCAGGCGCTGATTACACACTCCCGGCCAAAATTCTGCTGCGTGTAACCCCATTAAGGCAGCGCCTTTTCCCTGGGGACGGGCTGGTTAAATCGTGTGTTCGCCTTTCTTTGTTCTGGGGGAGACAAAGGAGACGCTTTTTTCCTATATAAAAAAAATAGGGAAATCTGATGTCTTCCTGAGCAAACCGGGATGCTTGAGCTGCAATCACAGATAATTAAAAAGGACCCACTCTTGCCCCAGAGGCAGCAAAAAGGCCAAATTGCAGCCTGTAAAATGCCTTTGAAATCTCCCTCTGTTCTCCACAAAGCGCTGGGTGAGGGGCAGGAGGAGGGAGATGCTCGCCTGGCACCTCCTCATGCCAGAGCTGGAGACAATGAGCACAAACCCTTCCCGGACCAGCTGGGAGAGGTTTGGAGCCCAGGAGGGTTTTGTGTAGAGGAGGGCACTGCACAAAAGCGAGACAAGAGGTAAAAAGGAGGAGGGGGTGAAGCTGCCCCGGGAGGATGGCAGAGATGGCACTGCAGGAACGGCCACAAAGCCCCTCGTGTGGATACTCTGCCGGGTTGTTGGTTTTTTTTCTGCTCCTCCTCCGATTTATTATGCGCTGGGAACAGAATAAAACAAAGGAAAATCTGAAGTCTGGGCGTGCGAAATGCGAGGGTTTTTCTGGCTGCAGAATCGTAAGGATCGGACATTGAATGGGCAGTGTTTGCAAGCGGGGTTTGTGTGAAGGCAATTCCTGCTTAGCCAGCGAAGTATTCCCTGTTTACAGGCTCAAAGGAAACTAAAAATAGGATAGAGAAGTGTCCTCCGCCGAGAGCGCAGAGATAAATCGCCCCATTGTGAGGAGAAGGGCGTGAGGAATCTCCCGTGTCTGACCTTGCCTTGGACCTTGTGCCTCCTCCCTCGTGTCATCCCGAGCTCCCAGCGGGCTGCGCCTTCCCGGTGTTTAAACTGGGAACAATGGGAATGGGGCTGTCAAGTTAAATGGCAATTTATAGCTGAAACAAAGGGGCTGCGGCCTCGGGCAGCGCATGAGATGAAAACGAGCCTGATCTCATTAGCGGAGGCGCTCCCGGCACGGCCCGACGGGTCCGAGCTCAGCTGATCCCAGGGAAAAGGGGGGAAAGCTCGGAAAGGAAATACGGGAAATAGCCTATTTTTAAATTTTTTTTTTTGTCAAAAAGTGTGGTTTTATAATCAGACCACAGAAATATAGAATAATAGAATGGCTTGGGCTGGATGGGACCTTAAAGATCATCATATTCCACCCCCTGCCATGGGCAGGGACACCTCCCACCAGCCCAGGGTGCTCCAAGCCCTGTCCAACCTGGTCTTGGACACTCCCAGGGATGGGGCAGCCACAGCTTCTCTGCCCAACCTGTGCCAGGGCCTCAACACTCTTATAATAAAAAAATATTCTTCCTACATGTGCTCATTTTAGTTTCACATTGGAAGATTTCACTGTTGGAGAGCTCAGGGGTGGAAGGGATGGGATTTCACTCCTAACATCCCACCTCAGGGAACAAGTAATAGAATCACAGAATGGATTGGGTTGGAAAAGACCTCCAAGATCATCAGGTCCAACCCTTGGGCCAACTCCAGTCCTGTCACCAGATCATGGCACTCAGTGCCATGGCCAAGCTCAGCTGAAAAACCTCCAGGGATGGGGAATCCACCCCCTCTCTGGGCAGCCCATTCCAATCCCTGAGCACTCTCTCTGCAAAGAAGTTTTTTCCCATCTCCAACTTCAATTTGCCCTGGCAGAGCTTGAGCCCCCCGTGCCCCCTTGTCCTATTGCTGAGTGCCTGGGAGAAGAGACCAACCCCCAGCTGGCCACAACTTCCCTTCAGGCACTTCCAGACAGTGCTGAGGTCACCTCTCAGCCTCCTCTTCTCCAGCACAAACACCCCCAGCTCCCTCAGCCTCTCCCCACAGCACTTGTGCTCCACTCCCTTCTCCAGCCTCGTTGCTCTTCTCTGGCCCCGCTCCAGCCCCTCAATCTCTTGCCTCAACTCAGGGGCCCACAACTCAACACAACACTCAAGCTGTGGCCTCCCCAAGGCAGAGGCCAGGGGAAGGCTCACTGCCCTGGGCCTGCTGGCCACGCTACTTTGGATCCAGGCCAGGATCCCCACACTTCACTTATGCCATCATGAAATTCAAAGAAGGCACATCAACCTTTTTGAAGATCTTGATGTAGATGACTTAAAACCACCCCAAGGGCATGGTGAGAGTGTTGGAATTGCAGTGTAAACCTTCCTGCAATCAAACAGCCACAAAGAGCATCACTCAATTCCACCCGATACTCAAAAAGTTAGAAAAGTCTCACTGGAATTTTAAAAAATTAAAAAAAAAAAAAAAGGAAAAATTATGTCGAAGAACTGACAGAAATGTCAAGCACAAACCCCACACTGTGGGGGGATTCACCTTTCAAATATCAGGAGTTTTAGAGCTGGGGCCTGGTCATTTCTGGACCATGTTTATGATCCAAAGAAGGTTCAGCCAGGGCACAGGGAAGGGCAGATGAAAAGTCAGCAGGGTGAGACTCGAGGGCCCATTGCAAAATCTGCACTTGAGCTGGGTCTCTTTTCTGCCTTGGTGGTCTTAAAAAGCCTTCTGGAATTAACACTCTCCATGGCATGGCTGGAGCTGTGCCAGGGCAGGGACAGCACCCAGGGAAGGGCTGGAGCTGTGCCAGGGCAGGGACAGCACCCAGGGAAGGGCTGGAGCTGTGCCAGGGCAGGCTCAGGTGGAATCTCAGGGAAAGGCTCTTCCCCCAGAGGGTGGTGGGCACTGCCCAGGCTCCCCAGGGCAGTGGGCACAGCCCCGAGGCTGCCAGAGCTCCAGGAGTGTTGGGATGATGCTCTGGGGCACAGGGTGGGATTGTTGGGGTGTCTGTGCAGGGCTGAGGTTGGACTGGATGGTCCTTGGGGGTCCCTTCCAGCTCAGGATATCATAAATAAATACACCACTTTATTAACTTAAATAACACTCAGCAATATTTACACCCCTGAGAAAACTTTGCTCCTCTAGGAATTGCTCTGCCCCAGGAGAGTTTTTACCTCCCATCCTCTGAAGTTATGAAACCCCCTTTCTCCACACGTGCACCTGGATGTGCAGAGGTGGCCAACCTGCTGCTTCCTGATGGCACCAATGACGATTCTCACAAATTTGCTATGAAACAACCCCTGGACTCTGCCTTGGGGAGGCCACACCTTGAGTGTTGTGTTGAGTTCTGGGCCCCTGAGTTGAGGCAAGAGATTGAGGGGCTGGAGCGGGGCCAGAGAAGAGCAAGGAGGCTGGAGAAGGGAGTGGAGCACAAGTGCTGTGGGGAGAGGCTGAGGGAGCTGGGGGTGTTTGTGCTGGAGAAGAGGAGGCTGAGAGGTGACCTCAGCACTGTCTGGAAGTGCCTGAAGGGAAGTTGTGGCCAGCTGGGGGTTGGTCTCTTCTCCCAGGCACTCAGCAATAGGACAAGGGGGCACGGGGGGCTCAAGCTCTGCCAGGGCAAATTGAAGTTGGAGATAGGAAAAAACTTCTTTGCAGAGAGAGTGCTCAGGGATTGGAATGGGCTGCCCAGAGAGGGGGTGGATTCCCCATCCCTGGAGGTTTTTCAGGTGAGCTTGGCCGTGGCACTGAGTGCCATGATGTGGTAAAGGGACTGGAGTTGGCCCAAGGGTTGGACTTGATGATCTGGGAGGTCTTTTCCAACCCAATCCATTCCATGATTCTAGGATTCAAGTATTCAAAGCTGGGTGTGTGTTGGGCCATGAGCTGCTGTTCCCATCTCTGGTGCCTGCACAGAGATCTGCTCTCTCCAGCTCCTTCTCTGCCGGCACCAGGAGGCAGCAAATACACAATAAAGGTGCAAGGCCTGGAATAAAAATACACTCTGGCTGTTGCTTTACCTCCTGTGAGGGGGAAGTAGGAAATACCACCATCATGTTCCTGGATTGAATTGCAGCAGGTTTTTCCTCTGGGTCTGCAGAGCTGTGCTGGCTCCTGCTGCCCCTTTTCTTTGACTCCAGGCAAAACCTGGAATTAGCTGTCCCCTGCAGCTGGATGCAGAAAGCAGCCCTGTGTCATGGTGTTGGGGCTGGAAACTTCTGAGAATGGAATTTCCCGCCTGGCTTGGATAAACATAGAATCATGGAATGGATTGGATTGGAAAAGACCTCACAGATCATCAAGTCCAACCCTTGATCCAACCCCACTGTGATCACTCCGGCACTCAGTGCCATGGGCTGGTGATCACAGTGGGGTTGGATCAAGACATGGTGGATTCTCACTCAGTGCCACATCCACAGAATCCTAGAATGGATTGGGTTGGAAAAGACCTCCCAGATCATCAAGTCCAACCCTTGGGCCAACTCCAGTCCCTTTACCACATCATGGCACTCAGTGCCACGGCCAAGCTCACCTGAAAAACCTCCAGGGATGGGGAATCCACCCCCTCTCTGGGCAGCCCATTCCAATGCCTGAGCACTCTCTCTGCAAAGAATTTCTTCTGCTCTCCAACTTCAATTTGCCCTGGCAGAGCTTGAGCCCCCCGTGCCCCCTTGTCCTATTGCTGAGTGCCTGGGAGAAGAGACCAATCCCTCCTGGCTGCTCTGGGTTTCCATGTGCAGCCTGTGATGCTCCTGAGCCTCTGTGTGTGCAGGAACATCCCCGAGGTTCATTTGCAGAACTGAGGGTTCTGCAGGAGGAACTGAGGGTGTTCAAAAGGAAAAAAAAAATAAATCAGGGCTGTGGATTGTTTTTCTTCCCAGCTCAGTCTTAGAGGGAGCAGACACAGAAGGACCAAGTCATGGCCACCAGCCTGGGGAGAAGGTCAGAACGGAGAAGAGAGGGGAAATTTGCTGCCCCAGGAGCCAAGTCAGGGACACCCAATCTGTGAAATTGTGGCCCCTGAGCCTGCAGAGGTTCATCACTTGAGCATTTTGTGGGGGATGTTCTGGGCTCTGCTGCTGCCTGAGCCTCAAGGCTCAGTTTGAGCTTCATTTTAAAGGTGGGTTTAAATTGCAGAGGGCAGGGATAGGTGGGATATTGGGAAGGAATTGGGAGGGTGGGCAGGGGCTGGCACAGGTTGGGCAGAGAAGCTGTGGCTGCCCCATCCCTGGGAGTGTCCAAGGCCAGGTTGGACAGGGCTTGGAGCAGCCTGGGCTGGTGGGAAGTGTCCCTGCCCATGACAGGGGTGGCTCTGGGGGGGCTTTAAGGTCCCTTCCAACCCAACCCATTCTGTGTCCTGTGAAGGTCTGACAGAGCTGACACATCTCCACATTGTTCCTGGAAGCTGGAGAGGAGAAGCTGAATTTTCCAGCTCAATCTGTCTGATTAGATAAAATCAGTCATAGAATCATAAACCATAAAATCATAGAATGACAGAGTGAGCTGGGAGAGACCCCCAAGGACCATCCAGTCCAACCCCTGGCCCTGCACAGACACCCCAACAATCCCACCCTGTGCCCCAGAGCATCATCCCAACACTCCTGGAGCTCTGGCAGCCTTGGGGCCGTGCCCACTCCCCTGGGGAGCCTGGGCAGTGCCCACCACCCTCTGGGGGAAGAGCCTTTCCCTGAGATCCCACCTGACCCTGTCCTGGCACAGCTCCAGCCCTTCCCTGGGAGCTGTCCCTGGTCAGAGGGAGCAGAGATCAAATATTCTCTGTTTCCTTCTCTAAATGACTGAGAGTTGCTCCTCCCCCATGTTAAACCATCCCCAGTCACTGGTGGGCACAGGCAGGGCACAGTTTCAGCATAAAAACACACCACAATTCCAAATCAGGCCCTTGCTCTGAGTCAGAGCAAACATTGCAGCCACTCCTGGAGAGAACCACTGAAAATCCCCCAAACCTTCTGGGCAAGCAAAATGTTCTGTTTCTATTTTGACTGTTTTCTTTTCCAGTACATGAGGGACCAAAATAAAAGGCCCTTCTGAAATGAAAAAATGAAAAATGAGAAAGACTCACTCTTGAATGTTAAACTATGTTGGTTTGATACCTTTCAAACACTTGTGAGCCCTTTAGATTCTTTTTCAAGCTGTGTTTTAATTAAATCTTCAGTCTCAAGGAAGTTCAGGTCTTTGATTTGCCTGAGAAAATAGAATTAGAGAATTATGGAATGGGTTGAGTTGGAAAGGAGCTTTAAAGGTCACAGAATCACAGAATCATAGAATGGATTGGGTTGGAAAAGACCTCCCAGATCATCAAGTCCAACCCTTGGGCCAACTCCAGTCCCTTTACCAGATCATGGCACTCAGTGCCACGGCCAAGCTCAGCTGAAAAACCTCCAGGGATGGGGAATCCACCCCCTCTCTGGGCAGCCCATTCCAATGCCTGAGCACTCTCTCTGCAAAGAAGTTTTTTCTGCTCTCCAACTTCAATTTGCCCTGGCAGAGCTTGAGCCCCCCGTGCCTCTTGTCCTATTGCTGAGTGCCTGGGAGCATCCCATCCCACCCCCTGCCATGGGCAGGGACACCTCCCACCAGCCCAGGCTGCTCCAAGCCCTGTCCAACCTGGCCTTGGACACTCCCAGGGATCCAGGGGCAGCCACAGCTTCTCTGCCCAACCTGGGCCAGGGCCTGCCCACCCTCCCAGACACCAATTCCTTCCCAATATCCCACCCATCCCTGCCCTCTGGCAGTGGGAAGCCATTCCCTGGGTCCTGTCCCTCCAGGCCTTGTCCCCAGTCCCTCTCCAGCTCTCCTGGAGCCCCTTCAGGCCCTGCCAGGGGCTCTCAGCTGTCCCTGGAGCCTTCTCTTCTCCAGGTGACCCCCCCAGCTCTCCCAGCCTGGCTCCAGTACCTGTAGCAGAAGATCTGGGTGCACCTTTAGATCTGGGTGCACCTTCTGCTTCCCACCTGGAGCCCCTTGGAGGTGCCACTGAAGGCTCTCCAGGACCACCTGGTGGACCAGTGCAAGCCCCCCTGGCCTCCAACACCCCTGGGGAATCAGGAGGTGAATGTGAATGAGCTCCACCGAACAACAAATCAGAGACTCAACCAAAACTAAGGGATCTGAACTGAAAGAAGGGGCCACGGGCTCAAGCTCTGCCAGGGCAAATTCCAGTTGGAGAGCAGAAAAAACTTCTTTGCAGAGAGAGTGCTCAGGCATTGGAATGGGCTGCCCAGAGAGGGGGTGGATTCCCCATCCCTGGAGGTTTTTCAGGTGAGCTTGGCCGTGGCACTGAGTGCCATGATCTGGTAAAGGGACTGGAGTTGGCCCAAGGGTTGGACTTGATGATCTGGGAGGTCTTTTCCAACCCAATTCATTCTAGGATTTTGTGAAACCCATAACAGGAACTGAATGCTCCAGACATTGGCTTGGATATCCGGAGACTCCTCCTTGGCTTTATTTTTCTTCTCATTCCCAGTGGTGTGGTTGGAAGTGACTCTGCTCTGGGAGCTGCCAATGCTTGTTTTCCATCAGAGCCACCAGAGCGTCCTCAAGGGACACCCCAGGATTGCCCAGGAGGGGGAACAGGAGCTGTGGGGGCTGCAGATCCCACCCCTGCCCTGCTCTCCATGCCCTTGTACCACCTTCCACCTGGGATGACCACCCGGGTTGGCACCTGCAGGTGCACAGGGCACAGTGCCACCTGCCAGCCCTGTTTCCCTGGAGTTTGGGGTGATTGATGCCCCCAGGGGCATCCAGGCTTCCTGTGGGTCATTTGTGGGGCCCAGCAGTGTTTTTGTTGCCCTTTTCTCACCACCTTCCCCCTCTGACCTGCATTTCAGCCTCACCATTCAGCAGCAGCACCTCAGGGATGGATCTTCCCCACCACACACACTTTATTTTTGCCCTGGAAATCAAAGAAACAAACCTGACTTTTAATTTCACAATTCCTTCACTTGTTTCCCTGATTGTTTTTTTAATTTTTAGCATTTTTATCATTTTTTATCACAGTGTTTCTCCTGTGTAATCTGGGAAGGGCTTTGCTGTTGAGGGCACTGTTTGGGGAGGAACCAGGGGAGGTGGAACCCCCTCATTTCTCCAGTGGGACAACCCCAGGAATGTCCCAGCCCTTGGATGAGATTGTGGGGACGTGACACCTCCAGCTCCCCCTGCTCTCAGGCCATTATCATCATCAAGCCAATTAATCTGTCACTTGAAAATCTCAGGGTATGTAAATCGACCCAGATTCCACCCTGGCATCACTCCCTCTGTGCCCAGCTGGTACAGGAATTATTTCCCTTTGTATTTTGTGCTCTGTTATTAATGGCAGAATAAAAAAAAAAAAATCCACCCCTGCCTTTCAGAGGCCACTTAGTGAGGAGACAGAAAAAACAGGGGACATTAAATATGTTTATTGATGTAACATTATTTGGTGTCTGAGGATTATTTACCAAGACAGTAAATCTCCCAAATTATCCCCCTAAAAGATGAGCAGGGGGTTATTTAACACTAATTTTAACTCCCAGATGTTTTGTTTAAAACAGGGAGGAGCAAACCAGGGATTGTTGTTCTTTTAGTGGCCAAGGGCAGGATTTGGAGTCATTAAAAGGATCAGCAAGGCTGTTAATTGAGGCAGTTCATTATTTAATCATTTAGGATTGTTCTTATTCCTGCTAAAACATCCGGGATGGCACATCCCAAAATGCAACATGAAAGGCCATGGATAAACCTGCCTGGAGGGGGGAATTTTCCACATTTCCTGCAGCCCAGGACAATGAGGAGAAGCTTCTCCTCCCTCAACCTGCCCAGAACTTCCCACTCCCTCAAACCAAATGCTACAAATCCACCTCTCTGTGCCTGGAAAAAAAGACATTTTTTCCTTTTTCTTCCTTCCCTCCCTCCCCTCCTGGCAGGACTTTTGGAGGTTCTTTCCCCCTGGGATGCACAGGCTGTCCCAGTTTTCCAGTGCTTTGATCCTCATGGGAACAACCTGTCTCTGGAGCCACCAGGGCATCTCCTGCAGCCCGAGGGGGTGGGAGGGAACGGTGGAGCAGCTCCCAGATGCTCCTGGAGGGACTCAAAGCAATCCAGGTGTGGTTTTCCCCTTCCCCAAATAGTGTTTCCAAAAAATCTCCAACCTTGGCAGGGAGATTTGGTGCTTTTTGTTTGTCCTCAGGTGCTTTTGGCATCAGGAGGAATTTCTTCATAGAAAGGGTTGTTAAACACTGGCAGGGGCTGCCCAGGGAGGTCTGGAGTGCCCAGCCCTGGAGGTGCCCAAGGCAGGACTGGCCGTGGCACTGAGTGCTCTGGGCTGGGGGACAAAGTGGGCATCGGGCACAGGGTGGGCTCAGTGACCTCAGGCCTCTTTTCCACCCTAAATAATCCCACGACTCTGTGCTCCTGTGCTTCCTCTCCCCTGGAAAACCAGGAGCCTGTTGCTGTCAGACATCTCTGATCTCTGTGCCCTCCTGCAGTTGTTTATCCTTCAATGCCACTGCAGAACCTGCTGCTGTGTTGTTCTTCCTCCTGTTTCTTTATTTTTTCTTTTTAACCTTGAATTTTGCGAGCATTGGAGGCTTCCCACTGGTTGAATGACTCGAAATTGGATTTTCAATCCCTGCAAAGCCCCTGCAGAGGTTTGACCCCAGCTCTGATGGTTTTCAGCCTCCAACACTCCAGCAATGAGCGCTCAGACCCTCCCCCGCTCAGCAGGTCACTCAGCACTAAACCTTTAGAGCACTTGGGTGCATTTCTAAGGGGACATTTCCCTCATTTCTAAGGGAATCCAGGAGAAACTGCAGCTTAAATAAACATGGGGTGTGTTTTGTCAGCTCTGTGAGGTGGGTGTGGGAATCTGTGCTGGGAAGATAAACCCAGAGTGGTGCCAGGGCCTCAGCGACCCCAGACAGAGTCAGAAACACTCATTGCTTTTCACTGCACCTTCAGTTTTCAGTTCCTCCCCCTGCAGTGCCTCGTTCCAGCAGGGCTGTGCTTTGGAAATGGGGCAGAAATAAAAAAAAATATATGAAGTAATGGAGGTGGAAACTTAGGGGCACATGAAGAGCATCCCCCAGGGTGGGCAGCAGAGCAGGACAGGGGGGATTGTGCTCCTGTGCCCCCTCAGGGGAGCCCCCAAACCCCCCAGAGCTGCCCCAGCCCTGGGAAACAACAGCCCAAGGACGTGGAGCTGCTGCAGCGAGTGCAGAGGAGGCCCCGGAGATGGTGCAGGGCTGGAGCCCCTCTGGGCTGGAGCCAGGCTGGGAGAGCTGGGGGGGTCACCTGGAGAAGAGAAGGCTCCAGGGACAGCTGAGAGCCCCTGGCAGGGCCTGAAGGGGCTCCAGGAGAGCTGGAGAGGGACTGGGGACAAGGCCTGGAGGGACAGGACCCAGGGAATGGCTTCCCACTGCCAGAGGGCAGGGATAGGTGGGATATTGGGAAGGAATTGGTGTCTGGGAGGGTGGGCAGGCCCTGGCACAGGTTGGGCAGAGAAGCTGTGGCTGCCCCTGGATCCCTGGGAGTGTCCAAGGCAAAAGGTGCCATTTCCCTGCTCTGCACCTGCTTCTCCTCCTGAGGGCACTCCCAGACATCCAACAGCACCTCCCCAACCCACCAGTGCCCACCCAGATCCCCAGGGCTGGTGTGGCATCACCAGCCAAGCCAGGAAAACCACCCACAGCAACATCCCGCTCTCCACTGTGCAACCAGGAGCACATTTTTGGAGAAAAAGCCCCTAAATATAATGAGCAACAAAAGAAAAGTCCATGGAAGGTGCTCCAGGTTTGCTCTTTGGTCACTCCTGTTTCTCTCCCCACCTTTTCACCTCAGAATTTTCCCTTCCCATTCCTCAGCCTTTCCGGGAAAGCTTTTCTTGCCTCTTTTTGGTTGATCCTGAGTTTTATGGCTGGAAGTGAATGGAATCAAATGGAAGAAAACCTGGTGCAGGAATCCAAAGGCATTCCCAGGAATGTGTCCCCCTTTCCCAGTGCCACTGGAGTCCTGCAGTGTTGCCTTTGGGCTCTGGCCCAGAAAATTCCGTGGATTCACACTTAAATTTAAGGACAGGATTAACTCCTTCCCCTGGGCAGGTTTTCCTCCCTCAGTGGGAGCTGAGGAAAATCTTCAATTTCCAGGATATCCCCCTGGAATTTTTCATGAGCCCCCGAGCTCAGTGAAAGTGTTTTAATTTCTTACCAGCAAACGAGTTTCCTGTGGTTAATAAAGGATGACTCCACCCAGAAGGTTCCAAGACATGCTTTGATTCCCACCCCTGGAGCAGGAATGGAGCAGCCTTGGGTCGTCCTTGAGGAGGAGCAGTGGAAGGGACAGAAGAACTTCAGGCAGCTGCTGGCAATAAATTATTCAAGCCTTTATGAATAACAACAGATCGTCTGTCCTGGTGCCTTGGGGCGTTTTCTGTTCTTTTTGTGCTTTCAAAGCAATTAATCTTGAGAATGTTCATCACAAGGTGTGGTGGTTTAACCCATGTGTGAAAACTGGAGCCAGCCCTGAGTGGAGGAGCTGAGGATCCACCAAGTGGGGGGGTTGCAGGATGGGACCACCCTGTGCTGGTTTAAAGGTGAACCTGCAGGAGAAACGAACCCAACACCAAAGAGATTATAAGTCAGAGTTACAATTTAATAACAACATTACAATAAATGCAATGGCACAAAGAGAAATTGGGTTGAACCCCCAAACCCAGCAGTGGAACCCAGCCCCCTGGGGCACAAACACAGGGGGGTTTGGTGGCCCCTGTGCTGAGCCCCACGGGGTTCCCCCGAGTGCAAAGGAAAAGGAAGGGCCAAAGCTGTTGGTGCAGATGATGGCACAGTCTGGTGGAGAGTGGTGGGCTCCTCCTGTCCAGGGTCTGCTCCTCCTCTGGATGCCATGAGTGGTGCCAGAGGTCCCCAAAGGCCAAGATTGTCTCCCCTGAGGTTTGGGTGGGAGCCCCCAGTGGGTCCCCCAGGGCAGGGAGTTGCAGAGTGGGGGATGTGAGTGTGGGAGTCAGGGGGGATTTTGGACTGGTTGCTGGCCCCTGAGCAGAGCTGAGCCCTCAGGTGGGTGTGGAGGTGCCAAGGAGTCCCTGGAGGGGAGTTCTCCCAGCTCCTCTGCCAGGCTTCTTTCCCAGCCAGCTGCCAGGCTGAGGGCTCAGCTGTGCCCTGGGCAGCTGCTGCCAATGGGCCATTGGGAAGAGTTGGTGGTCAATGAATGGAGGGTGGAGAATGCCCAGCTTTGGTCACCCCCACCCAGGGATAAACTGGTCCCACCTGCTGAACTGGGACACACCCCCAGCTGGGGCTTTTCTGGAGTTTTCCATCAGATATTGCCAATTCCCCATGCTGGGAGTCTCATCCCTTCCTTGGGAAGCTGCTCCTGGCTGATAGAAAATGCATTTTCCTCGCCAGCCTGTTCCTCCTCACGTTAATCCCATTATTCCCAGCTCTCTCCTAAATCCCTGATTTCCTGCTCACACTCCTTGGCTACGCCCCAGGTGCCAAGTGGAAAATTGTGCTGCTTTTTTCTCTCTTGTCATAACCCCAAAACCTGAAAATCTTCCTTTATTTTGGTGCTTGATGGAGATGTTTCCCCTGCAAAGCACACACAGAGCTCAGCTCTTTGTAGCCTTTTTTATCTGCTTTTTTATCTCCCAGTGGGAGACACAGACCAGGATGATGTCCAGGATGATGTCCAGGATGATCCCAGACAGAGGTCACACCTGGGGGATGCTCTTTTCCATCTCTCTGCTGCCACCAGGGCATTTTGGGGTGATAGACAATCGGCATCTTCCAATTTTTTCCCCTTTTCCTGGGCAAATGTTCTGCTCCATCAGCTCAGGCTCCTCCTGGCACTGCTTTGGTGAAGATTTGAGTGCTTCACCCTTGGTTGAGCAGCCGGATGAGGACACAGCCCAGGAGAGCCCTGATCCATGGCCAGATTCCAGCCTGGTTGCCATGGCAAGGGAGAAGGATTTAAATTTAACCTGCACAGATTTCAGGGTTAGGAATTTCAGGTTTCAGACCGTCCCTGGGGGCTGCAGGGTGGGGTTGAAGGTATCCCATGGACCCCCAGGGGTGGGTTGGTGCATCCACCCCTGGCATTCCCAGGAAAAAAAGGCTTCACCAGTTCCCCCAGCAGCTCCTCTGCCCAAATTCTGTAGGGCTTTTGCCTGCCAGAAATAATTCAGCTTCAATTTGTAAATGGTCTGAGAACTTGATTTTGGTGGATTTCTCCTCGCTGAGAAGCTCGTCCTGGCTCCAGGAGAGCCTGGGGGAGCTGAGTTGCTCCAGCACTGGCATGGTGAGCTGAAAAGTGTCCTCTGAGCAGCCCAGCCCAAGCCAGGAGAGCCCGTGGCTTGGGCTGGGATTGTCCCCACAGGGAGGTTGGAGCCATCCCCCAAATTCCCTGGAGAGATGGAGATCTGCTCAGCCGGAAGGTGCAGATCCAACCTGAGGAGCAGCTGAGGGATCTGGGGGGGCTCAGCCTGGAGAAAAGGAGGCTCAGAGGGGACCTTCTGGATCCCTAAAATTCCTTGGAAGGAAGGAGGAGCTGGAGGGGGTCGTGCTCTGCTCCAGGGAACAGGGTCAGGAGGAGGGAATGGCCTCCAGTCGTACCAGGAAAGGTTCAGGTTGGATAACAGGGAAAATTCCTTCATGGAAAGGGCTGTCAGACACTGGAACAAACTGTCCAGAGCAGGAGTGGATCCCCGTCCCTGGAGGGATTTAACATCCCTGTGGATGTGGCACTTGGGGACATGGTCAGTGGTGGCCTTGGCAGTGCTGGGGGATGGTTGGACTGGATGATCTCAGAGGGTTTTTCCAACCTCAGTCATCCTGTGATTCCACGGTTTGTGACAGGAGCACATCCTGAGGAAACCCCTGGTGATTGTGATGTGGTTCCACAGCTCTTCAGGAGAAGGAGAGGCTGCCTGGGGAGGTGCCTGGGGGGCAGAGATGGTGCTGGTGGCACTGCCCGCCTGGCTGGTGCTGTCATTGCTGGGACCAGCCAGGGCACAGCATCAGGGCTGGGGCACTGGGGTGTGCAGAGCAGCCAGGAGATGGAGCCCACAGCCCAGGCATCCCATCCCACCCCTGCCACGGACAGGGACACCTCCCACCAGCCCAGGCTGCTCCAAGCCCTGTCCAACCTGGCCTTGGACACTCCCAGGGATGGGGCAGCCACAGCTTCTCTGCCCAACCTGTGCCAGGGCCTGCCCACCCTCCCAGCCAGCAATTCCTTCCCAATATCCCACCCATCCCTGCCCTCTGGCAGTGGGAAGCCATTCCCTGTGTCCTGTCCCTCCAGGCCTTGTCCCCAGTCCCTCTCCAGCTCTCCTGGAGCCCCTTCAGGCCCTGCCAGGGGCTCTCAGGTGTCCCTGGAGCCTTCTCTTCTCCAGGCTAAACACCCCCAGCTCCCTCAGCCTCTCCCCACAGCACTTGTGCTCCACTCCCTTCTCCAGCCTCGTTGCTCTTCTCCTTTTCCTCCTCCTGCTCCAGCAAGGCTGGTTTGCTCACACCACACACAGGGTGGTGTGTCCTGCTGTGACAACTTTGGGAGCTTCCTCGTCCTCATCTCCTGGCTCAGCAAGACACTCAAAGACAAGGAGGCACAAAAGCAGCCCTGACTTTCAGACCCTCCCTCCCTCCTGAGGAAGCTGGAGGTGCCTCCTGCCATGGCTGGGAACGCACTGCCCGGTGGCAGCACCTCAGGGCAGGTGGACCTTCAGCCAAAGGACCAACAGAGGGAGGTCCACCCTGGTGGGAGGCCATGTGGAGAAGCCTGGGACAAAAGCAGCTTTATTTTATCCTCCTGAACAGACCCTGCCTCCCTCCAGAGAGCACCTTCTCATGACTGTTTGATCTTCCTGGAGAGCAGCCAGTCAGAAAGGGACCTGGGGGACTGAGGGACAGGAAGCTCAAGAGGAGCCACCAGTGTGCCCAGGTGGCCAAGAAGGCCAATGGCATCCTGGCCTGGATCCAAAGTAGCGTGGCCAGCAGGCCCAGGGCAGTGAGCCTTCCCCTGGCCTCTGCCTTGGGGAGGCCACACCTTGAGTGTTGTGTTGAGTTGTGGGCCCCTGAGTTGAGGCAAGAGATTGAGGGGCTGGAGCGGGGCCAGAGAAGAGCAAGGAGGCTGGAGAAGGGAGTGGAGCACAAGTGCTGTGGGGAGAGGCTGAGGGAGCTGGGGGTGTTTGTGCTGGAGAAGAGGAGGCTGAGAGGTGACCTCAGCACTGTCTGGAAGTGCCACATCAGGGAAGTTGTGGCCAGCTGGGGGTTGGTCTCTTCTCCCAGGCACTCAGCAATAGGACAAGGGGGCACGGGGGGGCTCAAGCTCTGCCAGGGCAAATTGAAGTTGGAGAGCAGAAAAAACTTCTTTGCAGAGAGAGTGCTGAGGGATTGGAATGGGCTGCCCAGAGAGGGGGTGGATTCCCCATCCCTGGAGGTTTTTCAAGTGAGCTTGGCCGTGGCACTGAGTGCCATGATCTGGTAAAGGGACTGGAGTTGGACCGAGAGTTGGACTTGATGATCTGGGAGGTCTTTTCCAACCCAATCCATTCTACGATTCTATGATTCCTCGTGCTGCCAGGTGGCCAAGGACAAGGAAAACCCTTCAGAGAGCCCAAGGACCTGGTTTGGGGTTGGGGCACCATCACTAATATCCCATCAGGCAATTGCACTGGATTTCCTTTGTGGTTATGTCACCATTTCCACAGGAAAGATGGATTTTCTTGGTCTGGGACATCAGCCCAGCACCCGAATTCCCCCCAGTTCTGGCCAGTACTTCGACTCAATGCATCCACACCTCCTACTCAGCTTCCCAACCAACTTCTCTCCACCCCACGAGGACTTTCTTTGCAGGAGGTGGGAGAAATCCTCCTGTCCTGAGCACATGGGAGCCTGGACCAGCACCAAACATCTCCTGGGGATTCTTTCTGCCCTGGGCCAGTATCAAACATCTCCTGGGGGTTCCTGCTGCCCTGGACCAGCACAAACACCTCCTGGGGGTTCCTGCTGCCCTGGAGCAGCACCAAACATCTCCTGGGGGCTCCTGCTGTCCTGAGCCACCACCAAACTTCTCCTGGGAGCTCCTGCTGCCCTGGACCAGCACCAAACATCTCCTGGGCGTTCCTGCTGCCCTGGAGCAGCACCAAACATTTCTTGGGGGTTCCTGTTGCAATGGACCAGCACAAACATCTCCTGGATGGTCCTGCTGTCCTGGGCCAGCACAAACATCTCCTGGGGGTTCCTGCTGCCTGTGAGGAGGATCACCCTGGCACACCCTGCCCTGCTCATAATGCCCCTTTATGAGGCTGCACAAAGCCCTCCTTGGTTCATCTCCAGGCTGCTCCCTGAGGCTGCCAAGGGTGTCCCTGCAAACACTGAGGGGCCTCTGTTTGCCAGGAGGCTGCGCCACAAACGCTCCTTTTGTGACCTGCAAGTGGAAATGTCTCCCCCTTTCCCAGCAAAGATCCTTCTCCATGTCTTCAAGTGGCCCCTGATGGCTGGAGCACCCTCTGCCCTTGCTGCCCTCCTGCCAGCTGAGCCCTGCCATGAGCTCCTGTCTAGTTTGTGCAGCCCAAGGAACATTTGGCATCACCTGGAAATGCTGTTTGCGACAGAATCCCACCAAGTGCCTCAGCAGGCTGGATGGAAATCCTGCTGGACTCCTTGGGGGGTGGGTCTATGCCAAACATGCCACCAGTGCCAGGACAGGTGCCAGGGAAAGGACCCTGGAAGAGGCTGGCACACCTCTCCCATCCACTCTGCATTTCTGCTCCCAAAATCCAGGCACTGAGCTGACGGAAATCGATGGCACCCAAAGGGTTTGGGGTCTCCACAGCTGCTGCAGGGCTGGGAGGTGTCAAAGGGCCTTGGTGGGAGAGGAGTTACAGAGCAAATGAATGTATTAATTATAGTCAATCAACGAAATATTCATTGTGAGGGTGGGCAGGCCCTGGCACAGGTTGGGCAGAGAAGCTGTGGCTGCCCCATCCCTGGGAGTGTCCAAGGCCAGGCTGGACAGGGCTTGGAGCACCCTGGGCTGGTGGGAGGTGTCCCTGCCCATGGCAGGGGTGGAATGGGATGACCTTCAAGATTTCTTCCAACCCAAACCATTCCATGATTCTGTGTAGGTGAGATAATAAGAAGTACCTGGACTTTAATCCCAGGTGGATCAGGGACCTTACTCGGAACTACAGTGACAGGACACAGGGAATGGCTTCCCACTGCCGGAGGGCAGGGAAGGATGGGATACTGGGAACGAATTGGTGTCTGGGAGGGTGGGCAGGCCCTGGCACAGGTTGGGCAGAGAAGCTGTGTCTGCCCCATCCCTGGAAGTGTCCAAGACCAGGTTGGACAGGGCTTGGAGCACCCTGGGCTGGTGGGAGTGTCCCTGCCCATGGCAGAGGGGTTGAAGGATTGAACTACATGATCTTTAATCCCTTCCAACACAAACCATTCCATGATTCCATGATCCATTCCATTCTATGGTGGTTGTTACTTCTGCACTTGGTCATCTCCACAGATGTTGCCCAGTGGATTCTCTGCCCTCCTGATGTTGGAGCTTCATCACCTGACCAGAAACGCTCCTGCACTGACCAACCTGGAGCTCCTTTGCTTCAGCTGAAGTCTCTGTTTGCCCTGTTGGCTGGAGGACAGTTTATCAGAAAAAAAATCCTTCAGAGAGAGTGCTCAGGCATTGGAATGGGCTGCCCAGAGAGGGGGTGGATTCCCCATCCCTGGAGGTTTTTCAGCTGAGCTTGGCCGTGGCACTGAGTGCCATGATGTGGTAAAGGGAGT
The DNA here is from genome assembly GCA_013396695.1 of Sakesphorus luctuosus. NCBI lineage: Eukaryota > Metazoa > Chordata > Aves > Passeriformes > Thamnophilidae > Sakesphorus > Sakesphorus luctuosus. The sequence goes on along the minus strand of VWZD01008013.1, from coordinate 5,860 downwards.
GGAGTTGGCCCAAGGGTTGGACTTGATGATCCCGGAGGTCTTTTCCAACCCAATCCATTCTATGACTCTCCCTGGAGACAAGAGGTGATCCATGGAATCCCATGACTTCACTCCCATGGAGTGTCCACCACTGTCTCCTCAGTGGAGCTCCTGGAACAGAACTGAGTCCTGGATGACAGAGATTAAAACAAGTTCATTGCCTTGGTGTCTCCAAAGGGAGTTCATTTCTCATGAGTGGCCCCATCCAGCTCCTGCCTTGGCTCCATCAGCCACCAGCACCTTGCAGGCAGGCAGGTGACTTTTACAGCATCACCTCCTATGAGGCAAATCCTCTAAAAACACTCAGTGGAGCATTTAATCACCATCTCCACAGCAATTCTTGTCCAAACACGGGAGCAGCTCCTCTCCCTAAGCCTTTCTAATCCTCCTTTAATGTGAGATACCAGGCTGAGGAAAATAACCCCAGCAGTCAGGAGTGTTGGATTAGGAGTTCTTCAGCAGCTCCTGCCACCATCAACCAGGACTTTGTCATGCTCTGTGGGCTTGGGCAGAAGAAGGGGAAGGTATTTTCACACCAGGAAAAAAAGAATATAGAACTGGGAATGACATTTTAAGGTCTCTCATAGAGAGAATTCTTGCAGAATTCAGGGGCCCTGAGCAAAGTGGTTCAGGGAGTGACATCCCAGCTCATGGCAGGGGTTGGAACTGAGTGGTCTTTAAGGTCCCTTCTGACCCAAACCATTCTGGGATTCTATGAAACAATTCCTTCTCAGGGCAGAGGACTCCCTAAAGTGATGTCAGACATGCCCTGATCCAAGGACAAAGCAAGGAATTTGGGGTGTTAAAGCTACAGCACAAGGTGTGGAGAGCAGGTTTGCCTCTGAATGTTTGTTGTGAAATAGAATCCTAGAATGGATTGGGTTGGAAAAGACCTCCGAGATCATCAAGTCCAACCCTTGGGCCAACTCCAGTCCCTTTACCAGATCATGGCACTCAGTGCCACGGCCAAGCTCAGCTGAAAAACCTCCAGGGATGGGGAATCCACCCCCTCTCTGGGCAGCCCATTCCAATGCCTGAGCACTCTCTCTGCAAAGAAGTTTTTTCTGCTCTCCAACTTCAATTTGCCCTGGCAGAGTTTGAGCACCCCGTGCCCCCTTGTCCTATTGCTGAGTGCCTGGGACCTTGTCCTTGTTTCTGACTTGCCCTTCACCTCTTCCCCCACCTTTTTATAAGATAATATAAAACTTTTGATATTCAGCAGTGCTGTTGGGTTTGTCTGAGCCCCAACAATGGAGCTCAGAGGCGTTTCCTGGAGATGACCTTGTGGTGAGGAGCTCTCTGATTTCCCTGTGAATACCCTCCCTCGTTATGAGACTTCTACAGGATCACCATAATCACAGAATCCCAGACTCTTCTGACCTGTAAGGGACTCACAAGGATCATCAAGTCCACCTCAAGTCAATGGCCCACACAGGGGATTGAACCCATGACCTTGGCATTATTACAGCCAAGTGTTAACCAACCCCCTCACACTCATCCCAGGCCAAAGCAGGGCAGAGTTTTGCTTTCCTGTTTCAAAGAGAAACTTCTCTTTCAGAGTTTGTCCAAACTTCCTTGTAACCTTCTATCAAGAGCTGAAAGGCTGCAATAAGGTCTCCCTGGAGCCTCTTCTCCTTGCTGAACATTCCCAAGTCCCTCACCCTTTCCTCACAGGGCAGGTGCTCCAGACTCCTGAGCAGTTCTCTGCTGACTGCAGAGAAATCCTCTGGGATGGGCTCACCTGGAGACACAGAACCACAGGATGGTTTGGGTTGGAAGGGACATTAAAGACCACCCAGTGCCAACCCTGCCATGGGCAGGGACACCTCCCACCAGCCCAGGGTGCTCCAAGCCCTGTCCAACCTGGCCTTGGACACTCCCAGGGATCCAGGGGCAGCCACAGCTTCTCTGCCCAACCTGTGCCAGGGCCTGCCCACCCTCTGAGTAAAGAATTTCTAACATCTAATCCCACCTCTGCACTGTCAGTGTCTCAGGCCTGCTGAGGTGGCTCCCACACCTTTGGAAGGGGCTGTGCTATCCATAAGATCCCAAAAAACCCCTGGAATCAGTGTAGGACTCCTGGGCTGGAGCAAGGACAGAGTTTGCAGCTCCACAAAGGACACCACCCCTCCCTCATTGCTGGAGCTCAGCTCAGCCCAGGGATGCATTTCCTGGCTCTCCACAAGGACTCAGGAATGCTGACCTGTCCCAGGTACTGTTATAAACCATCACCCAAATAACCAATCATTGGGTATAAAGGGTAGTTTAATTTTATAAATAATGAAAGCTACAGAGTAAACAGTGCTGGGTGCACTGGGAGTCTCTGCTCCATCAGTGACACCCATTCGAGCTCACAGGCTCCTTTTTTATACAGTCAAAACAGGTTTATTTTTAACCAGTTCCAATAAATGATTTTCTTCTTTCTCTGCTTTGAGATCCTTTCATCTGGTTCTTCCTGTTGCTTCTTGGTGGTCCTGGGGGCTGGGTTAGTCTTTGGTGTGGTTCTTAACTTAAAATTTAACTAGAGACCATCTTGTTAGTTAAACCTTTTCTATTGTTTTGAGGTGCTTCTTTCTTATCCTGACTGTGTTTCCTTCTCCATTGTATTTAGGTATTCTTGGATTATCTTTGGTTTGCACTGTATTTATTTTACTTTATTATTAACTTTAGTTCTTTCCTTTTTCTACTTTTTGTACATTATTTGATAAGCTCGTAGACTTTTTTTGCTAAATCTTTACTGCATCAAGCTACACAGAATTCTTGTTATGTTCTTGACACAAATTAAGTCCTATATTTATTACAGGTACCAAACGTGTTCCTTGGATCCATTGCTGAGGCTCAAAGCTCTTCCTCTGAGAAGGGCATTACCCCATGTGCTTAAATGCCATATTTACCTGCCAGCCCAAGCCCAGGCTGACTCACAGATGCCCAGATAACGCCCCTACCCAGTGGCATTTCTGACCCACCCAGTCCTGCTGCAGAGCCACCTCTGGGGAGTGTCTGCCTGGGACGAGCCCTCCGTGTTTTCCGTGGGCAGCGGCGCCTTTGTGAGCTCAGGGCAGATCCTTTGGGCAAACAGAGGCTGCACAAGGCAAGTCCTGCTCTTCCCAACCCGATGTTTGTTTTGGCAGGTGCCTCCTCACCTCCCAACAGTCCTGAACCTGCTCTTGTGCTGAGTGGGGGGTGGTTTTCCCCCCATTCCTTTGCCTCCCACCTTTCCCTCCTGGCTGCCTTTGCTCCCACTGGATGCTCCCACCAGAGAGCTCGAAGCACTCAAAAAATATTTCTATATTTCTTTTATAAATCACAACATTTTACATTTTAAAAATATTTATTTCAACTGGAAAAACCCTCAAACCCAGGCCCCTCAGGCCTGTCAGGATTATGACGAGCCACTCTTTTCTCTCAAGGAGCCCAAGGGACTCCACAGCAATATCCTTCTTGAGCCAGATGATCTCCATCCTCCAACAGGGCTTGGACTGCAGTGCCCCCACCCCAGACTGTGCCAGAGTGAAGCTTTGCCAGCAGCACCAGGAGCCCAGAGCTGTGGGTGGGGTGGGAGCAACATTCCCAGCCCAGGCAGGGCCAGCAGGATGGAACCAAAAGCCATGGATGCAGGAGATCAGAATCCAGGAGCCAACGGTCCCTCCTGCCTCTGACCCCTTGAGATGCCACAAGTCCCACAGAGAGCAGCCAAATTTATTCCCTTCTCCCTTCACTTCTCCCTCCCTTCCTGCAGCCTCACACCCTGCTGGGCATTTATTTTCCAGCCCCAAATGTTCCTCTGAGGTGGTTTGAACTGCTTGGGGAAAGAGGGGAGGGTTGGACTGGAGGTGTCTCCCATCCTCGTGGTTTTTGTGATTCCACAGCTCTCTTTGCTCCATCCCTAGGAATTCTCATCCCTGTTTTCTGGGATTCCACAGCTCTCTTTGCTCCATCCCTAAGAATTCATCCCTGTTTTCTGGAATTCCAAAGCTCTGTTTGTTCCAATCCTAAGAATTCATCCCTGTTTTCTGTGTGTGCTCTGGATGTTTATTCCCCTTTTTTAGGCATTTCCTCCTCCCCAGTGCAACCTCCAGCCAATCACCCTCTCCAGTGCCATTATTAATTATCCTGGGCAGATAATCCCAGTTACATTTGGCCCAACTATTTTGCACCAAGGCCTTTGGAGAACTGGTTTAATTTAAAATCAGTGAGTCCTTACTGGTTTGTCCTGTCACGACAGGAGGAAGCAAAACGATACAACCTAAACCCCAAGTTCCTTGTGTGCTGTTTAAACAAGACACAAAGCAGCCCATGGGGAAGTTCCACTCTCCCTGGGCTCCAAGCACCAGTTTAACTCCTCATCCCTGGATCATTCATCCTCTTAATTACAAGTCCATGTGGAAAAGTTTGGATAAAGGGGAGTTTCATAAACTTCCAATAAACATGAGGCTCTGGATCCCAGGGGATCTGAGGATGAGGAAACTAAATTAGCCTGAGGTGGCTGAATAGCAGGTTTGCCTCTGGTCTCCCAGCACAGTCCCCAGCCAGTTATTGAGTGCATTTAAACCAGTGTGACTTCACCCAGGGGGCAAAGAGCCTGCCCAGGTCATGCCTGGCACTGAGTTTGGGTTGTGGAATCACAGAATTGTGGAATGGGTTGAATTGGAAGGGACCTTAAAGACCATCCCATTCCACCCCCTGCCAAGGGCAGGGACACCTTTCCCTATCCCAGGGTGCTCCAAGCCCTGTCCAGCCTGGCCTTGGGCACTCCCAGCGATGGGGCAGCCACAGCTTCTCTGCCCAACCTGGGCAAGGACCTGCACACCCAATTCCTTCCCAATATCCCACCCATCCCTGCCCTCTGGCAGTGGGAAGCCATTCCCTGTGTCCTGTCCCTGTAGTTCCGAGTAAGGTCCCTGATCCACCTGGGATTAAAGTCCAGGCACTTCTTATTATCTCACCTACACAGAATCATGGAATAGTTTGGGTTGGAAGAGATCCTGAAGGTCATCCCATTCCACCCCTGCCATGGGCAGGGACACCTCCCACCAGCCCAGGGTGCTCCAAGCCCTGTCCAACCTGGCCTTGGACACTCCCAGGGATGGGGCAGCCACAGCTTCTCTGCCCAACCTGTGCCAGGGCCTGCCCACCCTCACAGGGAAGGATTTCATGCCTATATCTCACCCCTCTCAGTCTGAACCCACTGCCCCTTGTCCTGTCACCACAATTCACAAAATCACAGAATGGATTGGGTTGGAAAAGACCTCCCAGATCATCAAGTCCAACCCTTGGGCCAACTCCAGTCCCTTTACCACATCATGGCACTCAGTGCCACGGCCAAGCTCAGCTGAAAAACCTCCAGGGATGGGGAATCCACCCCCTCTCTGGGCAGCCCATTCCAATGCTTTCAGAATCGTTATTTTTATCAGTCTCCCTTTCCTCCAGCACAAATCCAAGCTCCCAGAAGATCCTTCCAGCCCTCCTGAGCTGACAGAGAGCTGGTGGACCTGCAGCCCAGGATGGCACTGAAAGGTCACCGTGCCAACCTCAGCAGAGTGGGAGAGGTGGAACCCCGGGGCTGTTTTTGCCGGGAACACCGAGGACTGAGCTGTGGGAAGGACTTTGCACTGAGGGGCTTTTTACCAGTGTGTTCTCATGTGGAGCCACAGGAGAGCTTTGGCAGGACGGGCTGCCCTGGGAGCTGCTAATGAACATCCTGCCTCATTAGCCAAGGGTCGGGTGCCCAAACAACCTCACCAGCCCTGCTCTGTGCCCCAGGGAGCCTGGCAGGGGGAAGGGAGTGTGCCAGAGGTGCCTGGAGTGTTGTGTTGAGTTG